>PVIR01003528.1:0-87817 GCA_004026965.1 Petromus typicus
CTCACAGGCTCATGCAGTATTTCTCCAACCTGAAGTGGCAGCCAGCGCTGCTCTAGCTAATTCTGTTCTGTGGAGACCAGGGGCCCCTTCACGGCACCTCTTGCACAGAGCAACCACTGCTAGGAATTTTTCCTGCACAGATAATCAGGAAAATGTGCAAAAATTCTTTTATAGTAATGATCTTCATTTTAAAAAAGAATAATGAATGCTTTGCCGCATGTTTCAGCAGATAGTAGATACCTGTGTCACTTCCCATTGATAAGGAATTTAGCTCAGAATTTTTTTTGTCCAGTAAGATTATGTATATCAGTTATTTCTTACTGTTTAATTACTGTCTTAATAGCTGGCTGAGCCAATTCATTGTGTAATCTTCCTGTCTTTATAATTTCCAATACAATATGGACAATATAGCAATTGCATTGACATACGCTGCCTTGAAATTCTTCTGTCATTGTTTTGGCATTTACTTCTTAAGTGACTTTTAAAGGCCTGTGAAAGTTATTCCAAATTTAACATCAAATATGATTTAAGTAAAGATGATGAGGTCTTCTATTCCTGATCCACATTTATATAAAACATTGCCTGATGGCTCCATGAATCTCAGTGGCTATGGAAGACAGTGAAGTGTGTGAACTAAACAAGCTTTTATTTACTGTGGTTTAGATTCTCAGCAGTGCCTGAGAACATGTCAAAAACTTAGGCAACTTCTTACCATTAATTTACTTTCTATTTTAATATTAAAAATCAAACTCAGGACCTTTGATTTACCAGGCAGGCACGGTGCTACAGACCTAAATGCCCAAGCAACCATTAATTTAAGTAGTGTTTTAAACAGATAGTACACTATCTAAGACTAGCTTTCAGGAGCTCAAAACTTTTACTTTCTAGATACTGTATAGGACTTACTTAATAGTCTTGTTACCCTTAAATGGCTTTTATGACCTCTTTAATTTCCAAGTAAATAAATTATTTGCTGGGCCGGGGAATTAGCTCAGTGGTTCCAGCGCCTGTCTTGCAAGCACAAGGACCCAGTTTCGATCCCCGGTAACCACATAACAATACTGGGTGTGGAGACTCACCCCAGCAGCAACCAGTACCACATACCACAGTGCCAGGCGTGTCGGCTCACGCCTGTAATCCCAGCATTCGGGAGGCAGAGGCAGGAGGATTGCTGGGATGTGAGTTTGAGGCTGAGCTCAGGGCCAGCTTGAACCACAAAGCGAGACCCTGTCTCAAAAAAACATAAAAAATAAATAAATAAATAAATAAATAAATTATTTGCTGCTATTTGTTGAAAAGTAATAGAATTTCTGAACCTAGATGTCTTTTTAACAAATTAATGGAAACCGAACATTATAGTAAGCTAGTGTCAAGCAAAAAGTATTATATTTTTTAGCCATTATCACAGTGTTGCTTCTAAGATGTTTTATTTCCTTTGAAATAGCATTTTTAAACTAAAAACTCTCACAATGATTCTTCGTTCATTTGGAATTAACTATTGATATGTATCTTTTGTTTCATTGATCCTTCAAAATAGTTACATTTCAAATTTTTTTTTTCAGAAACTAGAGCTAATTGATAATGTGGTCTCATTTTTAAGGGTTTCTCCTCTACAAAAGTCTGAAGTTGTCGAGATGGTTAAGAAGCAAGTCAAAGTCATAACACTTGCAATTGGTGATGGAGCCAATGACGTCAGCATGATCCAGACGGCCCATGTGGGCGTTGGGATAAGTGGAAACGAAGGCTTGCAGGCTGCCAACTCTTCTGATTACTCCATAGCTCAGGTAAAAGCGTCACTGCTGCCGGACGCCCCTCTACTCCTTTCAATCAGCCACCTCTGTGATGTGGAAAAATACTAACTTTTTCCTCTCTTCTTTTAGTTCAAGTATCTGAAGAATTTATTGATGGTGCATGGTGCCTGGAACTATAACCGAGTCTCTAAGTGCATCCTGTACTGCTTCTACAAGAATATAGTCCTTTATATTATTGAGGTAATAGATTAAGTTTCAGATTCTGTCACTTCCATATATATTTAAAGAAAGTTTGATGAAGATATATTTCTCACTGTTTTCATTAGTATTTTATTGACTCAGTTTTTATAACTTCTTAACATGTTAAAATAAAAATGTTATCAGCCATGGAGAATAATTAATGTTTAAGTTCTAGCTAAAAATATTCTATTGTCTTGGTGGAAATGTTAGAATTGCTAATGAGGTAAGGTTTTCATTTTTAAGACTGTAAACTATACTTTACAAAGCCCAAAACAATACACTGTTGAAGGATGACGAACATATGGAAATCCTATTTTAAAAGAAAAGTGCTGATTCCTGTACAACGCAAAAAACAAAAAGTATTCAAGTCAAAATTAAAGAAAAGGAGAAAAGTAAAGGGTTGATAAGACAAAAGCAAAGACAAGTGTCCTAATTCTGAGAGCAACAAAGAAATAGAAGCAGAATGGGGCACACTGGCTTTGCTGGTACTGGGTGTCATAGTTCTTACTGCTTTTCAAAACCTACATCTGTGTTGCATACAAGGATCTCTTGCTGTCCAAATCTGTGTCTGTTGCTGAGTTCTGTGAGGAACAAGAATTTGGATAAGCTGGATGTGATGGCACATGTTTGTAATCCCAGCACTCAGGAGGCAGAGGCAGGAAGATTGCCGCAAGTTCGAGGCTAGCCTGGGCTACATAGTGAGTTCAGGGCCAGCCTCAACTTCAAAGTGAGACCCTGTCTCAAACAAATTTTTGTTTTCTCTGATATGGGAAACTGAAAATGTAAATGAGCTCTAGAATGTATGTTAGATATTGTAAAATAGAAAATATTCAAAGGGAAATGGAGGTAGGAGTAAGTGGCAAGGGGAAAGAAAACACTGTGATGGTAATTTTTTTAAAAGGGAAACGAAGTTTATGGATATAGGAGTTAGGGGATGTAGAGTGGGTAGGAGAATGGGAAAAAATGAGAATCAAGTTATGTCACGTACTGGTACAAATTGTCAGTGTTGAATATGATCATGATATGTAAATAAAATGTACCTATTTCGCAATTTAAAAAAAAGAATTTAGATAATAAGAAATTTGTCTTAAAAATATCAGAATATTTAATTCCTGTGTCTAGGGAATGATCTCTGCGGTGCTATTCATGTGTCAAATATAGCATCCTTTTAAAAATGCAAGCCAGGTTTGGAGCATCATTTCTAAAAAAGATACATCTTTTGTGCAAGTAGTTCTGCAGCACCTGCTAGATGCCAGGCACCAGGTGAGTGCAGCAGCCCAGAAGTAAATCAAGCACAGTCCCCGTCCCGCCAGGAGGTTGCCATCCACAAAAGACACACATGCGATTCTTAATCTTCTAGAAGCCACATTAGCAACACTAAGGCTAAAATTAAACTTGGGTTGATTTTAATATCCTATTTTATTAATTTAGAATGTTCAAAACGTTATCATTTTCAACATGTAATTACTATAAAAACTACTATATTTTGTGCTGTACTTCACTCTGAGTGTTCGGAACCTGATGTGCTCTGGACGCCCAGCACGTCCCCAGCCAGGTACCTGCAGGTGCTCTGGAGCTCTGTGTAGCCAGTGGCTACCAGGCCAAGCTACACAGCGCTAGGACAACAAGTAGGAGGAATAAGTTAATCTACTTTTTTTTTTAAACATTAAGCCATTAGATCAGAAGCAGCTGTATTGATAGCAGTGAAACTTGAGGTGTTATCAGTTCCATGTTCCTCTTGCGGTTCTGCAGACCAGGGCAAGGAGCTCCAGGAGTCTGTCAGGAAAAGGCTCCATATTCCACTCTGTGGAAATTGACTCACTCTCTTGTAAAGCTCTGAGGCCCCCCCTGTGCATCTCTGACTGTGCCCCTTGGCCCTCTATCCTGCTGGCTTTCTGCACACCTGTCAGAAAAGACATGATGACAGAGCTATTTGCTCTGGGGAAATAAGATCCTCTATTTCAATCCAGAGAAGGAATATAAAAATAAATAAATTAGTAGATTACACATCTACCGTGCTCCCTGGGGACTCTGTATGTTTGTCTCCACTGTTCTTTGTACCTCTGTCAGATCTCCAGTCTCCCTATTAAAGTGTTGACTAAGCATAATTTCTAATTTACATGGAAATCTAAAAAAGACACTCCATCAACTTATTGTTCACTACTGCTAGACTTGGCATAAGGCAAAAAATATGTTTTAAAAGAAAAATACACTTCTAAAATAGTTTAGGAGATTTAAGAATTGTTTTATGTATAAATTTGTGCTTTTTTTCAGAATAATTATTCTTATTGCCATCTTTTATTTATCTGATTTTTCTAATAACATGTTCTTCTTTTCCCAAAGCACATTCAAAACAGTAGTATACAGTTTATTTAACAAACTTTTGAAGACTTTCCAAGAGTTTAAAGTCACTGCCAGCAATAAATATACTTATACAAATTTAATTTTGTAAAATGATGCAAGTCTATTTTTAAATACAGATTGACAAGTGTTTTTTAATATCTGTATTAATTATCAGCAGTGAAGTTTGCAAAATGTATGTACTAATGAGGAAAATAAATTATTTTGAACTTGATAAAAACTAAACTCGCACCATCTATTTCAAACCCAGGATTATGTGCTTTGTGGTAGCATAACCCTAAATTTCCCTTGGATTCTAGTCTCAAGCCTCTTCATGAAGTATTAAACACTGATCATATTCTTTACACGTTGAAAAGGAAGTGAGTTCCAAACTTTACTGGAAAATCTCATTTTTATTTTTCTTTTAGCACTTTACGGAACTGTATTTTGAATATAATTCAACTGTTTTGGAAATGAATTGACCTTTTAAATCAATTCCCAGATACTCAACTCTTGCCAGCGAAAACAAGTTCTGCAGATGTTAATGGCTCATGTCAATACTGTGAATGAATAGACAGAAAACACATCCCTGAATGTCTCTATGAGGACCACTGCCAGGCTCCAGTCTGTCCTTTCAGGTTTTTGTGCTGATCAAGCGTGGGAGCAGAGAACTCATTGACCATTTGTAAGCTGCTGTTTAATATGCAGAAATGCTCCATCAGGAAAGTGTCTGTGAAGCGTTCGCGGCCACGCCTCTGCAGGGAGGTGGAATTTGGAAAATAATACCAAGAGGGCTGCAGGTCTAAAGTTTCTTTACTAATAAAGAAATAGCGTTGACCACTGTGGGCTTGGTAGATTATCTGCAAAACTGCTTTCCCAACACACATTGCCAGGGCTGTCACTGACTCACCCCTCCGTTACTGTGAAGTACAGGCCCGCGGTACATACTGGCAGAGCAGGTGGGGGTGTGAAGCACTCACACACCGCCGGGGACAGCTCTAGGTATTTGTTTAGATTATTCGCTCTTTCCAAAGAGATTCTATTTCTCTGAAACATTGACTACTTCCTAACAAAATGCGACCGTTTCTTTTTCAAATGATTGGTTGCATCCAAGACCCCCAAACAGTATAGTGGTTCTAATGTTCGGAAGCTTTAAGTCAATAAAGTAGTACTTTCCCAGGCAGTTACGCTAGGAGATGGATTTTCTGTGAATTTAAATAATCTGTACACCACCCTAGAAGACCTGTGTTTTCTTTCTTTGTGCATGATTTTAAATAGTCAAAAGAGGGACTTTTATGTGCTGATGGTAATTTAGGTGTTGTCTTCTTTAGCGTGGGATGTGTTCCTCGTATATCATTTAACCACGAATCTCAAACTACCCAGAAATCAGCCTCCTGCTGGACTACTTCATTCTTAAAGACTTTCTCTTTCTCCTTTAAAATGAGTAAACTTGAATGTCGAAGTGTTTGTGGGAAGATGGCCAACTATGCATTGAAAAGCTGTATCAAATCATTTCTCCTTTGTTTAATAAATGTATATAAAATTTTCTAACATGAAGAAAGTCAATGTCTAAAAACATATTCACCTGTATTTCAAAGAGAATGTGTTAGCTTTCCATCTCATATTTTTCTAACATAAAGCAGTTAATTTATGCATGATAAAACATACTTTGAACTCATCCATATTTATTTGCAATTTATTTTGAATTTGAGACTTCTTCATATATTTAAGAAGTCTTAAATTTAAAGCTATTTTGAATCAGCACTGAATATTAAGTACAGTGAAGGTAAGAGACCATTCCCATTTGCAAATCCTTACTATACTTTTAATATTATGTGTTTGTGATACATAATGGATATGTTTATCAAGAGGTGTTATTATGTATCCATGTCACATCCTGATCTTTGTTATTCCCCATACACAGATTTATGGGCGTGAATTTATATACTGTGGATGGCTGCAAATGCAGCGAAGGCCATAAGCTTTGGGCTACATCATGTCTGTTAAGCAAGTGTGATAAGCAGAGCCCCCTGGCTCTCTTCAAGCCAAGAGACTAGACGAGAAAGACTGTAATTCAGAAATTGTGTTTTAAGATTCTGTATATTTCCATCCCACTGAAGAAATCTAAAAGAGCTTCTTACTATGTATTACTACAGTATATCACAGTTGCCAACAAAATATAACCATTACCTGAATTATCACAAATAAGTGTTTACATATCTGTCCACATCTCAAAAAGTCTAACATCTCAAAAATACCAGATGCAAAAGACAATACAGGCTGTTTTATCATCTTGTGTATATATACTCACAGGGAGAAGGAGACTGAATTCCAATGAAGGGGAAAATTCTTTTCAGCTTGACGTGGCTCCTTGTTTGAGGAGAAATGTTCAGAATTTTTTGTTAAAACATTTAGCACACCAAGGAAGAATTTCAGATTTGACTTGGATTTCTGTTCTTTTGTTGCTGTTAATGTGTGTTACAACCCCAACACAATTTGGACTTATTTTTCATGTGTTATCGCTGTTTTGTTTTCCTTTCCATCTCATGAAGCACACACTCGTTTTTATATGTGTTCAATCATTCCCTTCCTCTATAGAAAGGAAGCAGATCCGTGTGGGTGCGGGCCGGTTGAGGGGAGACCAGCCTGGGTACATATTGATAAATGGTGAATTTGTAGCAATTCATGCTTCCATAATGAGGTTAAATGAAACGTGAAGTGTAGCGAAGTCCCTTCCACTCCGATTCAAAAATTCACCCGAGCCACATGTCAAGACTGCTTTCCTCTAACGGTTTTCTTGTTATGTGGTATCTTTTGTGTTTTGTTTACGTAATCTCCTTGCTGGACCAGCCTTTGTGCTCCTCCAAGTCATCCTCACTTTTAATTATATATTAGGTCTGCTCTTAAAGACAATAATATAGGTATTACTGACTAATTACCACTTTAAGTTACCGTATGTTAGAAGCATGTTGGAGAAAAACTTCTTTATACTATCCTTTAATTTTGTTTCCAAACTTAAGGTTTCTGTTTTGAAGAAAACTGTAAAACTTATAGGGGACATTATGCTCTTAAAATGGTTTAAAATATCTTACTGTATAATTTTATATTTATTCTGATAACAATAATTATAAGAAGTGTTTTTAAAAATTACATACATCAACTCCTTAGTTGTATTTAAAGAATTCAACCAAAGGAAAAATAGATGTGTAGAGATTTGGTTTAGAATCATTTTTTCAAATTGTGAGATAGGCACATTTTATGTACATATTGTGATCACATTCAACATTGACAATTTGTACTGATATATGACATGACTTGATTCTCATTTTTTCCCATTCCCCTGCCCACCTTACAACCCTCACTTCCTATACACATAAGCTTTGTTTCCATTTTTTTTATTACCATCACAATTTTTTCTTTTCCCTTGTTATCCCTACCCCATTTCCCTTTGAATAGTTTATATTGTACAATATCTAACATACATTTTAGAACTCATTTACATTTTAGAATCATTTTTAAAGGCAAAACTAAGTGAGCTAACAATCTAACATAGTTGCATCCAACCTGTAGAAGTTAACAACATATGGTATATGTAGCATCTTAAAGGATGTGTAACAACTTAAGAAAACACACATTTGTGTTGCAGAGGAGGAAAAACAGCACAGGACACACTATATAAGAGGTTTCAAGGAAACTTGTGAATGTACCTTAACCCATGTGAGTCCAACTAATGCAGAAAAAATTAATGATTATATGAGTAGAGGAAATTATTTCCTAAATTAACAAGTATTACTTTCATGGTTTAAAAAAGATCTTAAAATGATCTTTAAAATGATTTTCAAAAGTTTAATACATGCCAACAGGTATTTTAAAAGGGAATTAAAGCTGTAAAACTGCAATGATGAGTAACTATATTTTATTTTAGAAACAAAATTTACCTAATTTTTAAGTTAATCGTTGCTTATTAATCTGTTTATTTTTTACTTAACAAAAAGGATCAATTCTGATTTAAATAGGAATGAAAAGATCCCTTTAAATTCAAGAAAGTAAAGAAACAGCCTTTGCAAGAGCATCCTGAAAATGATACGTTGTTGCACTCGCTAGTGAATATGAAGAAGGTTCAATGGAAAGCATGATATTTTTATCCTAATTTACGAGCTTGGTGCTGTTTTCTTCCTAGATCTGGTTTGCCTTTGTTAATGGATTTTCTGGACAGATCCTCTTTGAACGCTGGTGTATAGGTCTTTATAATGTGGTGAGTTTAACACACTTGATACTTCCTGTTTTATTTTAATACTCTGATACAAAGATTTACCCTGCATTTGACTTCTTGAATAATGATCCTTTTATCACTTTAGATGTTTACAGCAATGCCTCCCTTAACTCTTGGAATATTTGAGAGATCGTGCAGAAAAGAGAATATGTTGAAGTACCCTGAATTGTACAAAACGTCTCAGAACGCTCTGGACTTCAACACCAAGGTAGAGGGTGGCGTCGGGGTGCATGTTTAGTGGGGGTGCTTTATTGCTTCAGCTACAAACCCACGGAGACCCCAGCGTAAGACAGATCAAGTGTATCTGCTCTGGCAAGTCCTAATTCCTACGGTTCTGCTACAGACAGAGAAGGTTTCTTGCTAGTTTGGTTTCATTGTATTGTGTTGCAAAATTAAAGTGAAACCTCTTTCTATTGAGGCTCATAAGCAGCAGTAAGCCGCTCTAGCAGCCCCAACTCGTGGTTCTGCGCTTTAGCCTTCTGGCTGCAGTGCTGTGGGGAAATGAGTCCTCCGGGACTCACAGCCGTTGGCTTTACCTGGGAAGGGGTGAGCATTGCTGTATCAGTCTTTACTAATGTGCTGTTCATAAAATGACTCTTTCCTCATCAGAACTATAAATTTAATTATCAGGTATTAAAATGATAGACTTTTGGTAGTAACTCATTGTTTAACTGTAGTAGTCAGTATTTCCAAGCCTTAACACTTAAAAATACCAGATGAAATATCCAAAATTTATCTAGAATCACTGTTAAATAACCCATAGATTTTTTTCTTTTCTCATCTCTTGTGCCCTTGGGAATATATTCATTCCGAAAACAAAAATAAATAAATAAATAAATTCCATTTGTGCATAGTTTCCTTCTTGTGCTAGTACATATTCTGAAGTGTCTCCCCTATTATCTGTTTAGAGTGAGTGGGTGTGTTAAATAACAGGGATCCAAGCAGATGTGATTTTTGAATCTCCACCATTTGTGCATTTTATTAATGCAACACATTCATGGAATCATTTCCATTTAGTGTAGTGGCTGGTCCTTAGCATTAACTGATCATTAGATGTAACTTGAATTCAATACATTTAAGACAGTTAATGTAAGATATTTTTAATATTTCTTAATTCAAGAAGTTATCCAATGCTATTCTCAAAATATAACACTTAATAAAGTGAAACAGATGTCTTGGTGCCTATAACCTCAGCACTATAAATGACAGTGTTAAGTTCATGGCGAAGAGGTTAAATTCTGAGATTGTTCACGAGCACACTGCGTGGACGCCCAGCTTCACGCGTGCATGCAACTTGATGGCTTTGTTTGAAATAAGTGCAGTTGATTAATTAAAATAACAACACACTGAAACATTCTTCAACTTCTACCCCTGGCAGTGAAAAGTATTGCTGGGAGTTTCTTTTAAAAACGTTACCATTCATAATACATAATGTCTAAGCTGTATGTTTAATGTCTTACTTTTGAATTTTAAAAAATGTACTTATCATGCCTAACTTGTGTCAGATGCTAACAGTTTGCTATAAGGCATTTCATCATCCACAGTGGGCATCTTTGAAGGCCGGAAAGCTGCAGTCAGGGCAGACACCACACACATGAGCTCTTGTTTCCCTGAAAGAGCCATCGGAAAGCTAGGAAAGTCCCCGGCTCACAGGTTCACCTAAGATTCTCACCAGTTTGGTGGTCAAATCCACATCAGCCTCAGGCCCCAGCTCAGGCTTCCTGGCATTATCTCAGGAGCTAACTTCCCAGCCACAGGCTCGGGCACGTCGCTCTTAATACATAAATTGATCCTCAAGATTAGTCAATCATGCCTGTGGAGCCGTGTTATTTTACGCTCTTTGTACACTACAATGTGGACAGTTTTGTGGCCAGGCAGAAGGTGTAGCATGTAGTAGATAACTTTACTAGAAGAGCATTATTTCCTGTCTTTTGCTGTTGTAAAAATATTGCATTATCTCTAAAGCACAGGCATTTTAGAAAAGTCATCGTAGCAACTCAAGTAGGTTATATGATTCATCTATTTGAATATTTAGAGTTTATATTAAAAGTCACCAACCATTTTGTGTAAGGATGAATATTTTAATGATTTCAGTGAAAATTCTTTGCCTAGGTCCCTTATACATGTTTTAAAATTCAGGGACAAATGGCTACAAAATGCATAGTTGTATACACACTGGTTGCTGTGGATCCCTAGGGTAGAGGCATTGTTGCCTTGAATGATGCTACTTACATTTGTTATGGTAAAAAGGGTCAGAGGTTCTGAGGTCATGACTGGGGTTAAAGGATTAACATGCGACAATAAGTATCAGTCAGGAAAATGGAAAAGTAGAACTAATTTTTCTTGCGCCCACCTGTGCTTTCTGTCAAATAAAAACTTGTGGTAATGACATAGTGAAGAGGAGCGACAAAGGTTAATGAGGAACACAAGTTCAAATGTGTAATGTATTGGAGCGTAAATTGGATCATACTATCCAGGGTGGCTGGATGAACTCACAAAGGAGATTGACATCACAGTGGAAAATTTTGGGAGGCAGGCAACTTAATTTCTGTTGTTTGAACAGCTTACAACGATTAATACATGCCAATTTTATTTAGCATACGTTTTGTTTGCGAGAAGCACTTTTAAATGACAAAACTACAACTGTTCAGAGGGCCATAAGAATTCCACACTGTTTTTCTATAACTTAATCTTTCATGTTCGTGTTACAGAATGCCAAGGAGACTTGCTCTCTTGTTCTTAACATACAACAGACATGAAAAGTAAAAACTACTAAAGGATGTTATAATTATGTGAAACTTAGGACTAACAAGTGTTTAAAAAATTGTGGAAAACATTGAGTGAATTCAATCAATACTCTAATGATTACACAATTAAAATGTTATACTTCTCCTTTTTAATATTGTGTTATATATGTGTTTCTATGGTGAGAGAAGGTGAAAAAGCCTTATGCCTCGTTACTATTGAAAAGTTCATGTTTGTATTGCACTTGAGAAAGAAATTTCTCCAAATTACAATCCCTTTAAAAGTCTGTGGTAGAATTATGAAAATTGTCCCACAAAAAGAATTTCAGAATCTGCATTTATTGTTGCTTTTATTTTTATTTTTCGGGGAAAAATTAAAACTTTTCCTTCTGGGTTTTTATTTAAAAAGTTGAAAAAATTTCAAGGGAAGCTGAAAAAACATTTTGAGAAACATAAAAATAAATAAATGACCCATGAAAGTCTAAGAGGCAGAAAGTGTCTGTCAGTTCTATTAATTCACAGTGGTGGCGCGACAGAAACACATTTTGTGAATCTAGCTCATAGATAAAAAGAAAGGTCAGAGTTCACAGAGCTAGTTTATCGCAAATGGTTCTCATGGAATTTTGTTTTCCCTCAGGTTTTCTGGGTTCATTGTTTAAATGGCCTTTTCCACTCAGTTATTCTGTTTTGGTTTCCACTAAAAGCCCTTCAGTATGGTAAGTAGAAAGGATATGAATGCTAAGAGATGACTTTTTACTTTTTTAGAAAAGTAACTCCTCTCAATATATGTTTTTTTTAAAAAAAAGGGGGGGATACCAGCGTTTCATTTTATGATATTTTCCTCAACCCAAAATGTACATGTCCAAAAATTGTACACACTCGAAAAGAATTTTATTATTCCTTTGGGAGCCAAGTGATTTAATATATGCAAAGTCTTACTGCCTTACTTCTTATGTTTTTCAAACTTGCAGAGAGTTAAATTTTTAGGGGCTTTTTTCATCTGTTAACATATAGTTTGATGACAATAGTACTAATATTTTATGTGGTCTGTTTATTATACCTATGAGGGCTGTTTCAAGCACTTTCTACTGCACCTAATCAGACATGGCAGTATTTTTAAGTGGACTTGAGATAACGTTTTAGATGCCGTTTTTAAGATTTTTTTATATTCTTCTTGGAGTACAAGCACTGTCTCTGATCATTTTCTGGGGAGTGATTTTATTGTCCATTTTGAGAAATCAAATCATAGTGTATGTCCTAGCCACATAAAAATGATTAAGTAGCCACTCAGGAGGGAGCCCTGGGAGGCACAGCTGATGCTTCTGTGCCGTGCAGCAGGCCATGGCCCTGAGATGCAGGGGAAGATGGCACCCTTTGGGGCCTGTACTCCATGACCACAGTAATTAAAAGCAGTACATATGCTCCACCCAGGCCAGGCCATACTGCCATGTGTGAGCCCATGTGGACCAGCAGAGAGCATGCAGCCTGCTACCACCCATTCTCTGTGGGTAGCTACGGAATCCTTGTAAATCAAACCAAACCAGGTGCCCTCTCCTTAGACATCCGCAAGACTTACCTCGTTCAGGATCCCCCCACCTCTAGACTGTTGTCCTTTCTTCACCAGGAATTCAAGTGGCTCAGAGGGTGCTCGAGAAATTCTCCATGTCACCCCGCCTCTGCCACCTTGCACTCATGATACTCGCCTATCAAGGCACAACTTGGCTCTCGTGCTCTCTCTTCTGTAGGAGTCAAAGCTTATCCAGGGTAAAAGATGGGCCTGGCTGTGTTCACTGTGCTTGGAACAGTGTCTAGCTTCTCCCCAGCACTCAGGAAACTAAGGATGGATTAGCAGTAGCACACGGCATGCTGGGTGTGAAGGGAAGGCAGTATCCAGGCATAGTGTGATCTGCTTTCTTTATTAACTGCTCAGTAAATTACAACAGTAAGTAATCTGAGTTTGTAGACCAGGGGAAAGAGTATTTTTATCATTTTAGGGGATATAATTCACATACCATAGAGATCACCACTGGTTTTAATGTATTCACAGTACTATGCAAGTATCACCATCATCAAATATCAGAATATTTTCTTCACCCCATAAGGAAACCTCAGAGCCATTAGGATTCACTGTCTCTCCCCACCCCTTTCTCCAGCCCCTGGAAATTGCTCATTGTTTTATCTCCATTGAGTGATCTATTCTGAACTATATATGCATGGAATTATATACAAGACCTTGCCGATCCATGTTTTCACATGAATCAGTACTGCATTCCTTTTTATGGCTGAATAATATTTCATTCTATAGACACATTATGTTGCTTTTATCTGTTAACCAGTTGGTGGGCACTTGGTTTAGTTTCATTTTTTCAGACCATTGGGATATTGAAGCGTAGGGTACAATTCAGGATGGTCTGACCTTAGAAAACTTCTCCAGGACAAATTAGCATTCAGAGTCCAAAGTCAGCATATATATGAAAGATAAGACATGTCCAATCTATTAAACTACTATTTCAACATTGTAAATTAAGAGGACATTTAATACCAAAAGTTGTTCTTTCCAAATAACACACAATACATCTTAGCAGTGACAGGAGTGGAAAGAAATGCCCAAGTCATTTCATCTTCTTAAGAGTAGATCCCAGATCACCCAGTGAGTTTTTCTGGGAAATAGCCTGGACATTCCAGCTGCAGCCAGGTCATTCCAGGGGCTGCTGGTGTGGAGACCACATCTAGCCAAGTCTGCAGGACACTTGCTTTTTCTCCTCAAGGGTTGAATGATATCTAACATAAACCTATTTTACCATTCTGATGTGGGGGGATTTTAATGGTTTCTTTTTGCCTTCTTTTTCATTTTTAAATAAGGTTTTCTTTTAAAGGAAGAGAGAGGAAGAAAAATATAAACATGCAAAATATATGACAAAACTCCTTGTTCCCTTGCCTCATATTTCTTGAGAGTGGCCTATAGACTCTTTGGGATACCCCCACGCTCTTATGTTGGGGGAAACCGATGATGCACAAGCAGTGGAAGATAAGTGACTGATGTCTCAGCACAATGATAGCCCTGTGCTAAAAGCTATGATATTCCTTACCTGACCTAACAGTGTCCTAGAAGAAACCATTAACCAACATTTTTATTAAGTCTTGACTCTTGGTTTGCATCCTGACATTGTTTGACAAAATAAAAAGGGCACCACAAGCACCTCTCCTGGCTTCCAGAGTGCAGGGGCTACGTCAGGGCCTCATGGGTCCTTCCAGGTGTGAGCAGAGCCAGCTAAAGTGTTTTGCATGGATAAAATCCATGCAGAGTGAACCAATAGGTCATGGTGCTAAAGCTCCCTAATATCATTTCAGATTCTGCACTGAAATCTGCTCTATAGCTTTAAAAAACTACTTACTGAGTTTTGATGTTGTATCAAAGAATATCCATGGTTACTGGATATATTATTAAAATACACCCTACTCTATTACTCTATACATATCTCCACAATGCTGTATTTCTCTATTTAAATCAAAACAACATAAGAGAATCCAGCTGTCTTCTATTAAAACAGACATTAAAGAGAAGAAAAATGTAAAACAATGCCAGTTTTCTCACTATATTTTTTGGTTTGGGATAATAGCTATTTTTCATAAAAATCTGTTTATATTACTATGTATTGGGTTAACTACTGTTATTTTTAGATAAAAGAATACATATTTTAAAGTTCTGTTTTAATTTCTAATTTGGTAACTGTTGATAGCTATAAACTATAGATAGAAAAGCTTTTTAGGGTCCTGAAACTTTTTTTTTTAAACTATAAAAGGGTGCAGAGACCAGAAACTAGGAGAAATGGTTAACCAGAATCACCCGGTGCTGGCCTGTCTTGTAGAGAGCATGATTAGTGCTATACATGTCACCTCATGTGGACCTTGGGGCCTTTCTGGGTAGGAGCTCCATTCCATCCTGTGGGTAAAGGAACTGAGCTCCCTGACTAAACATCCATAGCCCCAACAGAGCACAGTTAATGAAAACACTGAGCCTGACCTGAACACATACCAGCCTCAGTCTCCCTGTTTGCTCTGTGTGCCTGTCTGTTGGACATATATCTAGATAAAGCTTTACATCACATGTCCTGTGGATCGTAGAGTTTTCTGTGGTGCCAGTGATGTAATCATTTTTTTTTATTTGAGGCAATTATCAATAATAATTTTGTTGTTGTTGTTTTTGTTGTTGTTGTTAGAACTGCTCTCCCTTCATCCAAACCCATTGCTTGTCATTGTTCACAAAATGAAATACTTCACAATGTGCCCCTCACTTCAGCCAGACCCTCCAAGATCTGTCAGTTGCTTTTACGAATCCTTTTCGGGTCCATGCCAGCAGCTTTTTGAGAAACAGCAAGGAGTTTCCCACAAGTATACATATTGTTAATAATGTGCTTTATTGGGATACAGAGGGCTTCTCAGATCTTAATGCCCATGGCTCTAAGTGGTCCTTAATGATTACTTTTATGGAGTTTACTTATTTATTGTAAATTTATTCGTGGCCTCTGAGGCTTGGTGACAGGTCAGTGTCCCCCTTCCATTGGCCTCTTCTCTTCACACAGGTACCGTGTTTGGAAATGGGAAGACCTCTGATTACCTACTGCTGGGAAACTTTGTTTACACTGTGAGTACTGGACTTTTTGCTCATTCGCATACAAAACTAAATCCTGTCATCCATGCTCATTTTATGTGCGAATTTAAATGTGTACATTTCTGGGTATTTAAGCTCCCTTTAAAAATGAAATAAGATGTTTTGACTCATAAGAAATCATTTATAGAAGCTCTTTAAAATTTCAGATTCAATGACTTTAAAGAACTTTTTTACTTCTGTTTTCAGCATTCTGTTTATTCTTACTGTTTTCCTTATTTTTTATTCCTTTTCCTTTCTCTTAAAATTTATTCTACTGCTATTATTAATATTTTCTTGCTTTTATGAATTTATAGCCAATATTTTCAAAGTGATCTTGCATTCGCCTAGTAATTACTCTTCCAGCTCACAAAAACTAAAACAAAGGAGATGTCCAGGCTTAGTTTGCATTTACCCCACACAGAACAGAGCCCCTGTGTGCCAATCACTAACACCAAGCACGGTGTGCAATATACTGGTGGGTTTTGAGTTCTCCTCACTGACATTAAAGATCTAAAAAAATATTTTAAACCATTTCTCCCTTAAGTCAAAGCATTACTGAACACTAATACCAAAGGTCACGTAGTTGGTGGCTCGTATTTACTCCAAGTTTCTCTTCTGAGTCTCCAGCCAGTGCTGTTGTCTTCTTGTGTGCCTCCCTCCTGGACCTCTACAAGGGAAGTGTGTCCCAAATGCCAAGTGACTGTTAGTACAGCTGACTCAGTGGGTGGAAAAGAGTCTCATGGAGTCGAAATATCAAGTATTGGGAAGCAGGACTTTAGCTTAGGACTGTAGTAAAGCACAAGCTTAATATGGATAAGCTTCTGGGTGGGATCCCACCATCCAAGTGTATGTATGTGCATGTGTGTGTGTGTGTGTGTGTGTGTGCGTGCACATGCACATGTCTAACTAAATGATGGGGAATTTAAATCATTCAGTAAGAGGATTAGCCAGAAATTTAGCTCAGTGGTTCTGGTGCCTACCAAGGTCTGGAGTTTGATCCATAGTACAAAAATAAAACCAAAAAAAAGTAACAGAAATATTAAGCTTTGGGCCAATCTGAGAGTGTCTTTTTTTGACAGAAGTCCATTGAAGTTGTAAAAGAAAAGCAAAAACACCTTTGAGAGACTAGTCACTTGATGAAACATAATAACATTTCTCCTCTGTATCTTAGTTTGTAGTGATAACCGTGTGCTTGAAAGCTGGATTGGAAACATCATACTGGACACTGGTAAGAAGTTTCTCTAGTCACAAGCGAGAATTGTCAGATTTGCTCCATTTTTTTGGTTATTTCTATTCAGGCTGATGTGCTAGTTTCCAGGTTAATTATGGGTCATTGAGGATGGAAGGAGAGAAACTAGGGATTGTAGTTTGAAAACACTGAATTAATCAAACTGCAGTTTATTATTACAAGACTCCTCAGAGCCTTTAATATATTATTGCGTATTATGACTACCCCAAGAAGTGGGAAGACATTCAGACTTACATGCCTATTCAACATCTCAGAGAAGTGTTGCAAAACTGGCTTTCTGTAGAAAGCCCAGTAGAAAAGTATTCTGCAATCTAATAATATTAATGAAAGAGCTGTCCTCAGATATTTATAAATCCTCCGTCTGGCTGAAATAAGTTCCATTTTCAACACATTAGTTTTACAGCATATCCGTATCCAGGTAGAGAGACTTAGTAAGCAAAAAGAAATGAAAGTTCTTTGCTCCAAGGAGACATTGGCACAAGTTTGGATTTAACAGAGTCACTGACATACAGGTAATAGTTTCAGAAGAGTCTAACATCTTTCAGTGAGAGCATGTGGAGCAAAAATACAGGAGATTTACACATTGTAACAGATAAAAAGATAAGAATAAATTCAAGGAGGAAACCACTAAAGGAGAGAGAAAGGAGCAGTCAGTTCTAAATTCCAGTACTGTCCACTTGTAACGGTTGTGGAAGAGCTTAGCACTTAATGAAAGATCTAGAGACACGATGGTGCCTATGCAATTCTGTCGGCTTTACTACAGGATGAAAATTAATAAGGGAATCTGTGCATGTTTCGTTAGTGTTTGTGTATTCTATCTGCTTAGGTGTGTTTTGACTTCAGTTCCCTTGTTTTCCAGTTCAGCCACATAGCGATATGGGGCAGCATCGCCCTCTGGGTGGTGTTCTTCGGAATCTACTCATCTCTCTGGCCTGCTGTTCCAATGGCCCCTGATATGTCAGGAGAGGTAACGTGTGCTAAAAATTCATGGTGCAGTGAAATCATCAAAATCAGTATTCATTAATGAACCTTCATTGCCTAGTGTGATTTCCAATTTTGTTGATTTATATTCAAATAGCATCTTATCATATAAAAGCTATCTCTAAATTTTGCCTTTGGGAGTGATAAATCTTGAAAGAATATTTTAAACAGGAACATTTAACTTACATCTGACTTACCCTTTCATAAACATAGCCAGCACAATAAAATATAGTTGTCTGGGGCTTGAATCATGTTAGGAATAACCATGTCGAAAATGCTATTTTA
Source organism: Petromus typicus (assembly GCA_004026965.1). NCBI lineage: Eukaryota > Metazoa > Chordata > Mammalia > Rodentia > Petromuridae > Petromus > Petromus typicus. The sequence continues at coordinate 18,515 of PVIR01003528.1, forward strand.
AAATTAGACTATAAATCCACAAGTACATTTTGGATAAGAGGTCTGAGGGAATGGTGACTCTCTGTCTTTGGAACAGTCTATCATTTCTTCTGTTATCTCTAATTCCAAGAAATAAGAGATTAAATGCACTTTTTGAATCACCTTCATGAAACTGGTTTGGTTCTCATGTTGGACAGACTGGAGCATGTGACGTTTCCACCTTATCATCGCCCATTTTCAACTCTGCCTTTTAGTTTCTTGTTACCCTAGTAAGAATTGAATTATTAGGTGTTCATAGGAGAGTGTCAGGCATTCTCCTTTCCTTCAGAAGAGAGTCCAGCAGTAGGAGGGTTTATGATTTCAATTGCAGGAAATTTGACATAAAATGTATAAAGGAAAATGTGGAAAACATTTCGGGATTTCCTGTGACCTCACAGTAACTCACAAGTCAAGGTAACGTGAGCCGCGTGGCAATACACTGTTTTACCGCAGCCGCGGTAACCTTCCCAGGGTCCCTGTGCCTTCCTTGCCCCTGAGTACTGCCCAAGTGCCTTTCACTTTTGACAGTCTGGTTTATAGATCATTTTCATGAAATTTTATCTGACAGCATCCTGCTTTTTATAAATTAGCAGAATGCAGACACATTCTTAGAAATTTTTGTGGTTAGATGTATTAGAGGGAGCCATTATACACTGTTACAGCAAAAACAGACATATCAAGGAGCATGTGCCCCCTTCCACCAAGCGGGAGGAAGGCATCTTTGGAAACAGTGTAAACTCTAGGAAATTTACAGCATGTATTTAAGAGGACCAGAGAGACAGCTATACATGCATTTCCCTCTTGCCTTGATTTCTGAGTCCTTTCTGAAGGAAAATGACGTATGTGTGTGGATCTGGTGACAGGCACTTGAAAAAGCGCTTTCTTTCTACCTGGACAAAGCCAGTTCTAGTCTGGTATCTTTTTTATTCGACATAAGTCTTCACCTCATTTCATCTCATTTCTCAATGTTTGTTTTATTTTCAAAATGAATAGCACAAAAGATTTTGAGACCCTGATAGTTTAAACAACTGTGGCCAACAGGTTTGTTGACAGGAATGGAGTTTCTGACCACCTACTCTAGGACAAGTGTAAGGTTTGATTGGCATTTTGCCAACCAAATACAATTCTGCCCTAGCCATGGAATTCCCGGTATTACCCAAACACAGAATTTAATATCGTCCCTGGAGACAGGCGGTGATGCTGTGGGTAACTCAGAGTGAATGTGCTCCATCGTGCTTCAGAGACTTCATGGAAGTGCTAACGGGAGTTCTGTTTCTTGTTGTTTTATCACTACTGCAACTTCGAATAAAATGTTTCAATAGTGAGTGCTTCATTGAAAATATAAAGAATGAATTAATTTAACAATAGGCTTTATTAGCTTGTCCCAAATGTAAGTCTGTTAAATCTGCTCAAATAAAAGGATAATAACTTTAATCCTATGTAGTACTTTAGTTCTTGTAAAGCACTGTGGTGTGTGTGCATGCTCTTTGCAACACCTCCGAAATAAGAATATTACAAGAATGCCAGTGAAATGCTCAGAGATGGATCATACCTGCTTAGTGTTTCTTTGGCGCTATGGTAATAATCTAAAAACATAGCTATACTCAATTTTTAACATTTTTATTATAGGTACAGAGTCACCAATAGTTTTATAACCAAGATAATTTCAGGAAGAGGGACTACCATTGGGTCTACACTTCTCTAATGTTAACATTTAGTATTTCAATTAAAAATCTAGCCAAATACATATACATACATGGCTATACATTCTATTCCATTTTTATGCTAATACATTATCTGTATGTATATATGTAAAACTGATTGACCATCTTTTTAAAAGCTTTTATTCATCATACATAAAAATATATTGTTGCAATATATTATCATACATTACTTGTAGTAATATATGATTATAAGTAAATGCAGCATAAGTACAAAGATTAGCATCTGCTGCTTTGACATGTTTCAGGTAATCTGCATAATGAAACACGGCCCAGAGTCAGCCCCAGAATTTGATATTATTGCAGAGAACCCCCAACGTGATATGTAAGCAACTCTGTCACCACCACTAACAGGACCACAAGTGTCTGATCCCAGGATTTTTCCTCTGTTGATCTGAGAGCAGTTTCTTCCAGAACTACATAATGAGCTAATTGTGTGCCTAACTACATTTTGGTTGCCTCCAAGCTTTAATAAGTACCTGCAGGATGGTAGAGTATGGAAGTAGAGCAGACGGGCTAGATGTAGCCTTTTCTGCTCTGCACCGGTGCAGAAAAGTATTGGGCGGAGCAGGGAACTATGTGGGTTTAAAGGGCCAGTGAGTCTGCAGATGAGCCAGTCAGCAAGACAGCCAAGACCCGGACAGAATCAGCACTGGTGATTCCTAATGGATATGGAGCATGTACTGAGCAAGGACCTGGACTTCCGGTAGTCCCTCATCCAGTTCTATAGCTCTCTGTTGAGAGTCTTGGGTGGTCCCGGCACTGCCATAGGCTACTCTGGACTGAGGACCTGATAAAGTAGACAGACCCCTGTGCTCTTGCAGCTCAGTGTTCTAATGCAAGGAGAATGACCGCAGGTAAAATGGTAAAGTGAAATGTGCGAAGGGGGATGAATGAGACAGAGAAGTGTGCACAGGCAAGAGTCACCGAGAACCAAATTTCAAGTTGTTTCCTGTGGCCCGTGGTGCATTTACTGCTGATCAGGTCGGGAGCCATCACAAAGGCCTGCGAGGGAGGACTTGTGATGCGGCTTGTTTTCACAGCATGAGTCTGACCTTGTGCTGTGAACCACTGACCAGCCGGGGGAGAAAGGACACCTCAGGCCAAGAAGGCAGACGTCCTGAAAATCAGTCAGCTCCTGAATGTGCCTTAAAGGTCAAGCCAGTTGGCTTTGCTGATGGATTGAATGTGAAGAGGTAGAAAAAAGCCAGGGCAGACCCCGCTGTGTTTGCCTTGAACATCAGAACAGGTGCGTTGTTAGCTCACTGATCCTTCCTTTGGATTCAGTGTGCCCATTCTACAGATGAAGAAGCCAAGGCACAGGGAAATCAGGTCTGGCCTCTCGTCAACAGAAAGTAACAGCCAAAAGGTTTGAGTTGGATGTCTTGTTCCAGAGAAGCCATGTCTGCTTCTCCTGCAGTAGTTATTGAAGAATCGACAGTACTTGTTCTGAACAGTTGAAGTCTGAAGAGACTTTCACTCCTTGTAGGTATTTTGAGGATTACAAAGAAGAGGGAACTGTGCTTTGTTTTCCAGATAGTGCATCTACTCTCTCACCTTTTTTCCTGTCCAAGGGTGTTGTGGTCCTCTTGTTCTTTTCAGTGCTACAGCAGCCTGTTCTGAACACGGGCTCTGTCTCCAGTGACCACAGTCTCCACTTCTTCGCTGGTTCACAGAAACAAACATGCTTCAGTCAGGCTCCTGGTGGCCCATAATGAGCGATAAGTGAATAGTGAATTAAAACTTTACTTCTCGGGCCAGGGATTTAGTCAGTGGTTCCAGCGCCTGTTTTGCAAATGCACGGGCCCAGGTTCTATCCTCTGGTAACCACATATAATACTGGGCATGGAGACTCACACCCAGCAGCAATCAGCACCACATACCACAGTGCCGGGCGTGGTGGCTCATGCCTGTAATCCCAGCACTCGGAGGCAGAGGCAGGAGGGTTGCTGTGATGTAAATTTGAGGCTAAGCTCAAGGCCAGCCTGAACTACAAAGTGAGACCCTGTCTTAAAAAAAAAATAAAATAAAATAAACTTTACTTCTCTCTCTGTTATAAGCCAACAGGTAAGAAACAGTGGGCCAGAGGTTGCAGAGATACATGTCATGATATATAGCATGTAAATATTTCCAGCAGCAGAACACAATGCTGGTCACATCCTAGTCGGTGACAAGTTCTCTACCACCAGTGACACTATGACAGCATCTTATCCGTTTCCAGCATCCCAGGCTACCTCCAAAGCTACCTCCCAGTCCCTCAGAATGCGATTCTCCTGTAGATGTGTCTTTACTTTAATGAGCAGGTACAGATAGTGCTGCTCTAGTTAACAGACTCTGGGGGTGCAAGTTACACAGATTTTATGGGTACAGGTCTCATGCTACCAAGTCCAGCTTGATAATAGACTTGCACATGAATCAGGATTTTATATTTGGTTCCAATTTGTATTCTTGGTTCATCTTCACAGCCCCAGCTAAAACCCCTATTCTTACAAAATGTTGCAAGAAATTGCTTGTACAGTACAAAGGCACCGAGGGGAACCAGCGTTTATTATGTCCCCACCGTGTTCCCCAGGCTCTGTATGTGATACTAAGCATGCCTTGTTTTAGTTAAGTCCATATTGCAAACCTTTATGGTAAATTGTAAAAAGCCGGTGACCCAGAGAATTCAATCCAGAACTTTTCTTTTCAAATCAGATTGATTTTCTCTAACATCCTGAAGAATTCAACCCCTCCTCTTTGGGGATCATTGCAGTTCCTTGCTCCCAGGTGGGAACTCCATCTTTTCATCTTCCTTCATCCAATCTACCATTTCTTAGCCTATCTGAGACCCTGACCAGTTTCCCTGAGTCAACCAAATAAATAATGCACCCATCTCTTTTTTAAAGTACAGACTGTAATTACTCTTTCCAGCGTCCACTTCAATCCCACTTAGGGAAATTCCATCTTCCTTCCCCCTAACCTTCTGCCTTTTCTGACAACAATGTTGGCATAAGTAATACCCATGTCAGTAACAAAAGAAAAAAAAAACTAGAAAACAGAAAACCTCATCATCCCTCCACCTTAGAGAGTATATGGTCAGCACTGGGCTAAATCAGAGCCTCATTTCCTAAGTTCTGGTCACCTTCATCTATTTCTTACGTGTCATTGGTGTAAAGTTCCCTGCAGCCCTGGGAGGGAGCTCCTGTGGTTTCTCAGGGGGATTCAGTCATTGTCTGAGTCACAGGCTCCAGAGTCCCCGAGCCAGCAACCCTGCTCCTCACAGCCAAGCACACGGCCCCGCTGCCGTACCTTCCAGTTGTGCTTCTTCCCCTCTTTTCTTTCCTCTCCATGATGACTTTTCTTCAGGCTTATCCACTTTAAAAGTTCAGCACCCTTTCAGTGCCAGCGCCATCTGTCAGAGTGTGGTACCCATTTCCATCTGGTTGGTGAAGCGACCGCTCTGTTACCCACGTTTACTTTTTCCATTTGCCCCTGCCCTGGGCCACCGTTATCATCAATGCAGGTTTCTCTTGCAGCAGCAAATCGCTTCTTTTCCCTTTACTTCAGCTCCTTCTCCATGACTGAACAAGCCAGAAAGCCAGTCTCCAAATGTCTGCAATTGCAGCGCGTTATTCCACTTCTCTTCCCTGGGCCAAAGCTAGTTGTTCTCTGTTGGTGGGTAGGGTGTTCCCATTTGGAAACATTCCTTTTTAGGGTTTTTCACTGTTTCCATCACGATCCTTCAGCATCTCTGCCCATCCTAATGACTCAAGTGATAACAATGAACAAGTATGCCAGTCGCACGAATGCTGCAATACTCACCGTTACAAAGGAGCAAGGACATGAGCAGGAGAAAGTGGATTATACAAAGACCATGGGGGTGGAGAGATTATTTAGAGAGAGAAAACAGAGTGATGAGTTTGGCTGTGACTTTAAATGCATCGCTCTCTTCCTCTCTTCCCACAAATATGGTTGTAATTTAAGAGGAGACCTTTCTCAGACCTGACTTGTATTTTTTCACACCAGTGCAACAATTTATGGGGGCAAGGTGTTCCCTGGGGAGAAGAGCTCTGTTGCACAAACATATGCTGGCCTGCCTTGCCCACTTGGCTAAAGTACTGTTCTCAATCTTTTTTTTTTAACAACTGCCAGAAGAAAATTTTTAAGGCAATACAATTAGTAAACCAGATTAAAAAGTTTAAAAAGCTATATCAAGGATCATTTCATATGAAGATTACTACCAGGAGCTCAGTATCAGCAAATGTTCTCAACGCCCCACGGCGCAACAGGCGCACACTGTAAAGTCCTCCCGGGTGCCATCTGTTTCTGCTCTCCTGGCCAAAGGGATCTATAAAACTACTGGAGGAAATTGAAGTTAAGGAACAAGCATGTGTTTTACAGAATTTCAGATCTCTTGATTGAGGTTTGTAAAGTCCCTCTTAAAAATAATAAAAATCTTTGTTGGACCCTTTGGTGTCACCCCCATAGGAAAGGTATTAGTAAACTACAGTGGTGATATGATTTTCCTGAATTGTGCTGTTGTTGACTATTTTATCCAACATCATAAATCTCTTTTCATAGGAGGAATTTCCTGGTGGAGTCTTGATTCATCTATGAGCTCTTAATGACCTCAGTAGCAGATGATAACTTATTGGTCATAAAACCAGCCCCTGTTGGTGGGATGGGGCCATGTTGGGGTCCAACAGTTATATCCACCATGACTGCATTGAGCCAAGTAGGCTGGGAACTCAGGGTTCTTCCATGAGCCAGGCATGGCGAGCGCATCTTGTAAAACATGCCAGTGGTCACAGTCCTCTTCCCTGTGATGGCAAGGGGGACAGGAAGACTTTCCCAGTTCTTAAGGTAGCTGGCTAATTGCTACTTCGAAGCCCATTTTGTTATGTATGTTTAGAAATGAGACAAAAGATAAGCCTATGACAGGAATACTGCAGTAATAATGACATTTGCACACTTCAGAGTTCTCTTTAGAGCCATGACACAATCTGCTGTTGTTTTTTGTAGCCACTGTATTTTTTCAGATGTATATTGAGTGTCTAATATGTGCCAGGCTCTGTGTTAAGCACTGGAGGCTGCAAAGATGCACAGACCTGGTGCTCACCCCTAAGGATGTGCCTGCTGGTGATGAGGAGCTGATATCATAGATATGAGAGGGGCTGTCGTATACCGAGGAACCACAGGGCAGAGTGAGGCAGCACAGCTGAGGAAAGCCTGCTTCTTCTATGGCAGACGGAGCTGCAGCTGTTCTTCTCTCAAGCCAGTTCATATTCATACTCATGCCTTCCATAGACGAAAGTCAAGGGCTCAGTCTGTGCCAACCACTGTTCCAAGGTAGTGAGCTAATTCTACAGTGTGCCCGTTGTGGTGAAGACCAGGGACTCGGGATAGGGGAGTGGAACAGTTACTAAAGTTTTCAAATCACTAAAGGATGAATTAGTTTGGATGATTTTGCAAAGTAAATATGATGAGAAGAAAGCAGGGTGATGTGACGGGACAGAAAGGTTTTCATAAGGCTGGCACAATTCCGACGAAACTCAGATGAAGGGTGTTCAGGACCCAGGAGCAGCAGGAACCTGTGCAACCTGTGTGATTAAAGAGCTGGCTGGAAAGCACTGAGAGGTGGATCAGTGCGGTGGACAGAGGGCAGATCCCCTCCAAGCCTTCTGTCCTGGCTGAAGAGGCTGCTGCAGTTGTACCTAATTGTACACCTGGGAGTCCATCAGAAATACTCACAAAAGAAGCTATTAATGTCACGACATCATGTTTCAGTCAAGCTTGCTACCAGACACAGTTCTTGCACGCATAATCTTAGAAAGATAAAGGAGTCATCAAAGAGTGCTCTGAAGCTCCTTTGTTCCACAGTGTCACTAAAGCTCCCTCACATGTTGTGTTGTCAGCTTTCTGTCACATGGAGGAAAGACCTGAGTTAATTAACTTATGAAAAGAAAGGGTTTATGGGGCTCAGTTTTCATGCTGGGTGCTGTTTTTTTGGGTGTGTGATGAAGAAGCAGAATTGCACATGTCACAACCAAGGAGCAAAGAAGAAGGAGACAGTGGGGCCCCAAGGTTCCCATTAAGAGATAATCTCTGGTAACCTAAAAACACCCCATCCTGTGTTGCGGTCCTGATGGTCAGACTTTCAGTGTACAGGCCTCTGGGAAACATTTGGAACCCAGGTGTAGCCCTAGTGTCACCCGAAGCAAGTAATTCTGTGGTGTTCTCTTTGTGTCTTTTTAAAAATAACTACAGATTAAACAAGATAGAGGCTCATTTCTCTCTTGTGCTCAAGAAGAACAGAGGCATTCCAAGACAGGTGAGGCAGCTGCTCAGTCATCAGAGGCCTAGATTCTTCTTAGGCTACTTTGCAGTCTAAAATGGCTGCTTACATTGTAGCTATTTTACCACCATTCCAACAGCAAGAGAATAGGACTCACCTTCTCATTAGAGCTCTTCCTAGACATCTTTACTACATTTCTACTTAGAGATTATTGTCTGAAAGCTAATCACATGGTCACAGGAAGTTACAGCAGGACAGCCAGAGGAATGTAGGCTTTGACCTGACAGACAGGACGTCAGGCCAGGAAACAAACTAATTGTGTCTAGGGAAGACAAGGGTAGATTGAGGAGTAACTAGAATTCTCCGCTGTGGAAGGCAGTAGTTTTTCAAGATAAGCATAGCAACTTTTAAATGTCTCTTTAGCTAAACACATTTTGAAGATTTTGAGTTTTAAAAATTATTTCCTATAGCCTTGAAATATAGGTCATATGTTTTGCATATCAAATTGCTAGTAATCACACAACTAAGGCTTTATGGAATGACTCTCAAAAAGATAAAAGAAAAAAGATAAGAGTGCAGAACCAATAAAAATGATGTAACAAGTAAAATCATTAAGCACTGAGATAATGGACCTTTTCCTGAACAACTTATTCAGTAATATCATCACATTTTAAAGTTGTATATCTCATAGTAAAAATATTTTGTTAGTAATTCTGCCCTCATTTTTGTTACTTTTAAATTTTCTTATGTAGTACAGTGAAAAAGACTGAAATAAAACGAAACAACAAATTCTGTTCTTAATTATTTTTACTATTCTGGGAAGTATATTCCTAGAAAATGATGTCTCAGAAGCACACATTTCCTAACATTCTTGATGCATTTTTAGAGTAGCTATTTTCTTTTACATGTTATTCTCAGTAGCTATCTGTATATCATCAAATTTTACTTTGAGGGGGAAAAATTAACTTCAAATTGATCCAGGCTCCAAATAGTTCCTTTGCCTGCTGAACATCTCTCTTAGTCATTTAGTTTGTCAAATTTTCTTTGCCATCTGATGAAAATACAAAGATTGTTTCTTGCATCAGGTGGTAGCATGAACATTGCTTTAAGACCCATGGGGCCATCTCCTTTCTTCCTCCTCCTGGCCCCAGAAAACTTCCACAGGAAAAAACAGAAATGCTGTGTGCTGAAACCTAGTTTGCATATATTGTGCATGGTTTTTGCTTATTTGTTTGGGATAACCCCAGCCAAGGATTTTCTATGTCTTTAAGTAATCAAGAACTGCTGGAAATAATTGCAAACATCTTGGAATTTATCTGAAACATTCTCCTCCTTAGTCATTTTCTGGGTGCTCTACCCTGTCTATTTTTATGGAGAAAGTGATAATTCATCTTGTGTAAGAGCCTGTAGCAGTTCAAGTGAGATTTATAGAGTGCCTGTGTGGCAGAGCCTATACTGATGTCAGTGAATCAGAAGTGTAAGAGAAGAGTATGTTCTGAGACATTGATGTTGTGTGGAATAAACCAACATTAGATTAGAATGTAACATGCTAATCACTATCATCAGGATATTTGAGGGCTAACAGGAAAGAGCCTAGACCCCAAACTCCTGTCTAGAAAGGCTGCTGAGTGCTGCTGTTACCTAAAGTTGTCCAGCCAGGCGGTTGTGAGAAGGGCCTCCCAAGGAGAGGATGGCCAACACAAAGAGCATGCTGGTGCTACTCAGGTGGAGATGGCTAAGCAAAGACCAGATGTCAGAAGTTTGCCTGGATGTCAGCATCACTAGCAGCATCATTACTTTAAGCCATGGTGGAAAGCTTTGCTTTATGGAAGACAATGTTCTAGAGACTATCAGAAGCCACACAATAAAAGAAGATGATAAATTAATGTTAGTGATAAGTCAGTAAGTCACAAAAACTTTGATACTGGGATGTGAGTATGTACAATATACAAAGATGGTCAGAACATGGGGAGTATTTAATTTTTTTTACATTTACTACAGTCAAAGACACACTGCCATTAATCTCCCTCAAAATACTGCCTCTCACTGCACACACACCAGTCCCATCATTCTGCCTGCCTCCTGAAGCAGTTCTGGAAGACTGATTTCCTGAGGATCGTTAGTTAGGCTCTTGTGGCTGCTTCGGTGTCCTGAATTGATTCAAAATGTTTACTTTCATGGAAGAGCCAGAATTTACACAGTGCCCAATTCAGTGAATAAGATACATGAGAATCTTCATGTTTCCAGAAGATTGCCTTTGTGCAGTAGCATTCACTGTGTTTTTATCGTACCTCCGAAAGGCATTCTTGAAAGAGGATTTCCAGAAGTGCTCCAGAAAGCAGCGAGGACAATGAGATGTGTTAAAAACAAGGAGGATTAATGGTGATATGTCTTTTACTGTAACATTCTTTTTTGTTTGGTTGGCTTTTTTAAAATTTGCATCTTTATTGGTACATTATATATACACATAGTGATCACACTTAGAATTAAGAATTTGTACCAATATATGACATGACTTGAGAATGAAGCCATGCCATGTACTGTAACATTCTTTTTTAATTTAAATAACTGCCATATATTTTGATCACCTCTTGTAATTAAAAAGTTGAAAGAATTCTTTTCCGTTAAAAGACAGGGAAACATTTTCCAGTAATGGACACTAGAATATGGAACTGGATTTGCATTCTTTTGTCTTCAGGATTTCTCGGAACAAAGTTTTCAGACAGGCTACCCAATATGTGTAGCCGCTAAAAGATTGCGGTGAGATTCATCTCTCACAGCCATGGCTCACACGGACTTCGTGTCTGTCTCTGGTTAAAGCATGAGATGGCAAATCCTCTACTTAACTGCCAGTCCAATGATATCTAAGTATCATCAAGTTTAGCTCTTTCTCCTGGAGCCTGGAGCAAGAAGCCACTTTCAGAAATGTCTGCACATTTAATTCAAATAACACAACTTTTTGCTGTCTGAAAGCATAATTGATTTTGATGAACTGATGTGAATTTCGTATGCATCTTTGCTGCTTTGGCAGAAGGCACTTTAGACTTCTATTTTATATAATGTAGATTTTGCCGTCAAAATGTAGATGCTAAAGTTCTGAGTTTTAATCTTCAAAATATACAGTTATTCTGTGCCTTGCTTTTAATAAAACAGATCTTTTCAACCCTCTGAGATTGAGTGGCAGAGAGAAGGGGCTTGATAAGAGCCCTTGGATCAACACAGTTGGATAGGGTGGAGCTGAAACTAGAATACGGCAACAGGGGCTGCCTCTTCCAGAGAAATATCCATGGAGCAGAGACAAAGAATGGAGGAGTTGCAACATAGAGAAGAGGGGAGAGGTACAGTTGAGTTGAAAAGATCTAGAAAACTCACATGAAAAGTAATAATGCCTAAAAATCTGAAGTTAAGCATTGCAGGTTTTGAAGCCCTGTTTTTTGTTTTTTAATGATAGTTTCATAAAGATGTTTCCTATGGAGATTAGGAGGATTAAAGGAGATACACAAGAAGAGTGCTTAAGTGATTCATAGCATAATAGATGGTTTTGAAAGAGAGGAGAACTTGCCCTGAGGATTTCTCCACCAGGATATGTCTGAGGGGCCACAGCCGGAAGGACAGTTGGCTTCTTGGAGCTGACTTGATCGTTGTGAAACTAAATCCTAAGAGTTCACTCTAACTTGTTAAACACCCTTGAAAAAGCCCTAAATCTTCAAAGATAAAATAATCCTTCTATCCAGACAAAAATGAAAGGTTCTATTCACAACACCACTGAGGAGAAACCTTAGCCAGACGTTTGTACGGTTAATGGGGAGAAAACTAGAAAATGTGACAAAAATGAGAGAAATACAAAAACAGAGCTGAGTAAATGAACATACAATTCTCTGTGGAGGGCGTCAGTACTAGAGGGTCAGGTCTTCCGAGTTAGTGAGCCATATGGAAGGAAATCTCTTTTTTAAAAAACTACATCTTCTCATGATGGTAATCCACCTTAGAAAAACGGTTCTTAATGCAGAAATGAGTCTGGCTGAAACTAGTGGCTTTATAATAAATAAATATTTTGAATGTTTCTCACATAGAAGAAAAGTTATGTTTTGCTTTTAAATATAAAATGCAGAGCAAAACAATCTCAGGAATATGGAGTCAATGAATACATGTCAAAAATAGAAGAAAGGAGAGAGAAAACATCAGCTTCATTACCCAAAGATAATTGTTGTTCATATTAACCCCACCTTCTCCTTTGCTTAAGTTGTATACTTGTCTTTGATTGAATAATGTGTTCTTTCAACATGTATACATTAGAACACTGTTCTAGTTGCTAGAGACGGAACAGCAAGTCATCAGCTGGCTTTGTAAATGATTGTTACATGTTCTCAAGAAGAGTTTGGAGGAAACAGAGAGGAGAAGACTGCATGGGAGCCCATGACAGCGATCTGGCCAAGGCGTGAGGAGAGCAGTCTGGAATAGGGTGGGACAGGGAGTTAAGCTTCACCACCATCCTCCCCATATTTGGGCCATTTTCCCCACCTGACACCCCACACCCATCAAATTAGATCTCTCTTCTCCCGCCCCCATCCCACAGCAACTGGCATTCCATTTCTTGTCTTTGCATTTAACCTTCTAGATACTGCCTCCAAGTGGAACCAGGTGGTATTTGTCCTTCTACAGCTGGCTTACTTCACTCCACATCATGTCTCCAAGGTTCATTCATGCTGTAGCACCCTCAGATTTTCTCCGTTTTGAATGCTGAGTGCTATTATAGTGTATGTATTTGCCGCGCTGTGGCTTTCCATCCACCATTGATACTGTTTCTACCTGTGGGCTGTTGTGATAGCACCTCTATGGACACTGGAGTGTGAATTTTTTTAAGAGCAGGGAATAAGATTTGGGATTAGAGTTTGAAAGAAAGGCAGAAACAAGAGTGACTGTTCTTTTTTGGCAAGAGAAGCTAGAGGATAAAGTTTGCATTTGCCACAATGAGAAAGACTGAGTTGTTTGGAGTTTTTTTGTTTTGTTTTTGTTTTTGTGTTGTTTTGTTTTGGTTTTTGATTTTCTGGTACTAGTGATCAAACTCAGGACTTGATGACTTGCAAGGCAGGTGTGCGCCACTGAGCTAATAAATCCCCAGCCCAAGACTGAGATTTTTATGTTCTATTTTTTTTAACTTCATGTGGCAAAATATTCATATTGAATAGTCCACAAAATATCTTTATTAATTACTGTCATAAGGCCTGTCTTCTCTTCTTGCCAATTCTATAGCTCCTTTCCACTCCCATCCTCCAAAACATCTATATATTTTAAGCATTATACTTTTGTTTGACTCATTAAAATATTTTTATTAATTCAGACTTTTCAGGGTTTCATTTTCTTAACTTTTAATGTATGTTGCTCAGCTTTTTCTTTTTATTTTTTTGTAAGAAAAGACAACCAGAATTTTAAAAGAATGGTTAGGGAACTAGATCAGTCTCTCCAAAACACATAAACATCTGTAATTCCTGCCAGGAAAGCTTCATGTGAAGATACAAGAAAACAGGAAACACCCATCCAGAACCAAGTCCCAAAGGCTCTGGAGTTTTTTTACCTAAACTCTCCAAACACTGGATTGTGAGAACTTAGTTATCCAGCGATTATTTACTGAACATCTGCTTCATGGTTAGGCACTTGGGTTAGGAGAATTAACCGAGATGTATGTCTTCCTCTTACAGAAATTATTCTGTAACAGGAAAACAAAACAACTAGAAAGCCAGCAATAATGGAAGCCCAGCATAAGATCAGCTTACCCAGTCCAAGAATGGAAGTGAAAGGGCAGATGGGCGTCAAAGACAGCAGCACTAGATGCTGAGTCAGCCTGGGTGCCATCCACAAACCAAAACAGTGTGTGTGGCTAGAGCTAGGGGCTGGCTAGGGAGATGGTATGCGGAGGACAAACAGGAGTCAGGTAGGAAAGATCTCAGGCATATCAGGCTTAATCCAGGAAGAGCTAAAATCCACTTGATACTTGGAAATGACTCCCTGCTTGCCATGTGGAGAGTTAGATGCAGAGCAGTACCAGTGCCACGAAGCCCAGCGAGGAGGCCGTCACCAGAACCCAGGGACACTGTGGGGCTGGGATGATGACAGCAAGATCGGCCAGAGGTGGGTGGGTCTGACAATACTAAGACACAGTAAAACCCAGCAATACATGAGCTGTGCTTTGAAGAGACCAAGAACAGGACCTACTGTCTAACTGATGCAGAGGCTCTTCCCATGTGTGAGATGCAAATAACAGAGCAAAGCCACAGATAGAGACCTGGGCCAACTCCCATGTAAAGAATAACAGATACCATCTTTGAGGAAGGCAGGCGGAAGGCTCTTGGGAGAGCACTGGGTATATGGTTTTCTCTGCAACACTATTCCAAATACTCATTTTAAATATTACATTCTATGAGTAGCATCTCAAACAGCTTCAATAATACTTTCTCATAGGGACACACATATATTTAATCAGTCACACAGTGTCTATTAGTTTTCATTAACATTTATCATTTTTAAAAATTTACAGGAAAAGTATGTCTTCCACCAAAATTGATTCCATGGCACGTTAGTAAGCAGTTACATTTCTTTTGTGGAAAAAGTGTTCTGTGGCCAGTCAATGCACTGGGGTGATACGGTCTTAAACACTGAATGCGGGATTCTCTACTAGATTTCTCAAAGCCTAAGCTTACTTTCTCTGCACTTGACTTTGCAGGAGGAAGCTATTCTGGGTTCCGCTGTTGTCTTCTTTTTTTGTTTGTTTTTGAGTTTTGCAGTGTTGGGGCTTAAATCCCAGGGCATGCCACCTCAGTGCTACTCCCCAACCCCTTTCTGTTTTGTTTGGTTTTTAGTTTCAGAAAAGGAGTCGCTAAATTCCTAAGTGGGGTGTGAACTTGTGATCCTTCTGCCTCAGCCTCTCTCGGCTCTGGGATCATAGACTTGAGAGATGTAACTGACCAGCCACTGTGCTTTACACCTTCACTAAACTTAAGGCCCTTTCAGGACAAGTGACCTCAGACCAGGTTCATGAAATACCAATCTCTTAGCTGAAGCTCTGTCTAATTTAACACATAGTTTAGAAGCTAAATTATCAAGTTAGCAGGAAGGAAAATTCGAGTTATGGGTGCACATTGCCCCATACCTCTCGCAAAAGCTAACACATTGCTGGAGAGAATAAAAATTATCGCAAGCAGAACTGTCCCCTGTACTACACTCCGTACTGCTTTACTCCCCCCATCTGTGCTAACAGCATATTTTTTTATCTGATCTAATTTGATAGTGTTCTCACGACTGTAAAGAGATCATCGGAGTTCTGTGTTCACAATTACTTCCTGCTGCTTTAGGGAATGCTTCCCCAGGTCTCTTCCATTTCTACTGGGATATCATTTTTCTTGCAAAGAAAAATGGGCTATTGATACCAATACAGTACATAATGTACTAATACTACTTTCTCTCAGCTCCTAGTTTGGCCTTTGCTTTTAAAGTTATGCTCTTCTGGACATCTACAATTTTACAAGCTTGTGAGTCAACTGTTTCTTGTATTGTTTTAAAGCTTAGAAATATACAGATTTGTCTATGGCCATACCACCCTGAACGCGCCCGATGTCGTCTGATCTTGGAAGCTAAGCAGGGTCTGGCCTGGTTAGTACTTGGATGGGAGAAATATAAAGCTTTTTTTAGACACTCAGTAATCACTTTTGGTTTATTTTTGTTGTGGTTACTAATAAACTCTTAATGCCTTTTAAATTTAAATGACTTTATTGCACTCTGATACTTCACAAAAAAGTTTTATAGCACAATTTTCTGAATATTTTCCCTTTCCAAATTAATATATTGTCCAATTGTTAATTTGTATGAAAATAATTTCCAGTTCTTAAGTTAGTAAATTGTGCTACATGACATTGGCCTATATTTCAGTATTACATTTCAGAATATAAGCACATGTGATGCTATTTTGATGAAATTTACACTTAATTTGATATTGCAATTAAACATATCCCTCATGAAGCTCATGGGACAGATCACTAGGGAGAAAAAGACTTGAATGTTTAAATAAATATGAAAAGTACAGTGAAGAAAATGTGTGATAATGTTAGTAATAATCGAGACCACATTACAAATACTGGCTTTCATTCTTGCAGCCCACAGCTAAGGAAATGGTGGAGAAGTTGTTTCCCCAGAGTCTGACACCTGGAACGGACAGTCAGGGATGTTTCCAGAGCTGTCATCTGACCTGGTCCACGTGGTGTCCAAGGATGTAGCTTTAGGTTTTCCAGATGCCCTCTTTATTTCTATTATTAGAAAGAATCTGTACATTATCCAAGGTATCACAGGGTCTCTCGGAAGTCTGTAGAGCGGAAGTAGAGGTGGACAAAACCTGTCCCCCTAATGGTGGCAGGTGGCCAGTGTGAACTCTCCTCTAAGCATGAACTTAGGCCCAGTGAAAGTGAAGAAATGTTCCTCTCTGGCTAGAAATGTAGGTGCCGATGCCGGGCCAGCCCAGGTGGGTCAGAAGGTGATGCCCCTCTTATGTGTGCACACACCCTGGTGTTGGCCAAATGCTCACTCTGCTCAGATTTTCCCAAAATTTCTTTGTCTGTCGGTTCACATAGAGAGCTCAGAATAATTCCGCTGCTGCACTTGCATTTTCAGTTTATGTTCGAAGCCCCTGTGGTCCGACCGGGCGCCAGAGTCCTGTGCAGAAACAAGCAGCTGCTTGTTCGCTGTGCGAGGCCCATGCCCTCCAGTTTACCAGTTTTGCAGGACTCTGCTGAGCCCTTCCCAACCCCCTCCCCCGGGGCCATTTTTGTGGCGGATTCCGTTTGGTTTCACAGGGCCTGGAGGAGGGCTGGGGGGCCACTTGGCACAGCCCACCAATCTCCCACGTTCGGGGCAATTTGCAAACTGCTCTCAGAGGGAGCCCGAGTCTAGCCCCAAACAGGCTGCTCCTGTTACTGCCATTGTCTGATGCTAGTTCGCCTTTTCCCAGCTGACCTGCCTGTGAGTGGGGAGATGTGAAAAGTTAAAGACAAAACTGGTTTCTACAGAGCGAGGGGAGCTTTCTTGTACAGAAAGGAAGGAAATACCTCTGTGGGATTTTATTTTTTTCCCCCCTCTTCATCCAAAAAATACAAAGAGTCTCTCTGTCTTAAATGCGAATGTCGGCTTTAAATCTTTTAGGTTTGGATTAACTCTGCAAAAGAAAAAAAAAATCTGACAGGCTTTCAGATATGACGCAGAAAAACTTTTCTCCTCTCAATTCGTGTAGTTCATTTGTAAAGCCCAGGGCTGGTGGATTGAATAGTGGGGGCCAGTTGTCCCCCACTCATCGTTAGCATCTCAATGGGCAGAATTAGCACCCTCAGTCTCTCCACTTTCTCCTTCTCCACCAGCGGACATTTAATGCAAGGTGGTGAAGGCAAGAAGAAATCTTTCTTCCTGCCCCCCACATTAAAATATATTAAAAGTAAGCCCAGTAAACATGGTATTTTTGATTACATGCTTTAGCCTCTCACTTTTCCTTTTACCCACAGAAGGAAAAAGAAATGTAATGTTTTACAGTTGTTACCGTTCCTAGAAAGCTTTCGGCAATCTAAACAAAACCCCTGAATTGATAGACACTTCCTGTGACATAGTTATTGTTAGTTTTCACCATTGACGATGTCAACAAACATAACCAAGATCATGTTTTGCGTATTAAATAAAGTGACTTTTATGCGAATATTTTTTACCTTATTCATATCTAGAATATTGGTCCTAGTCAGTGCAGCTCATGTCTCAAGTTTTATTTTCTTTGTGGTTTTTTTTGTCATCACCTGTTTTTACTTATAAAGTGTTTGGAGCTTTTCAATGGTATACAGCCCAAAACCCTCAGTGCCGTAGGGCCAATGATCTGAATTTATCAGCCTATGTTAATACAGGAAAAGTGGAGCGGTCTCTGGCCCTCCGTTGAGAGTCAAAGTGAATGGGTAATCTGAAACATAATTTTAAATTAGTCATCTTTAAATTTTAAAAAAGATTGATTGATTAGGACTGTGTATGTGCAACTGTGAAGCTGCCTAAAAAATTAAGCTCTGGGTCATTTTTAATTCCTAAACTATGTGTGGTAAAAAAATAAAACAGAAGAAGTTTCCTGTGTGGAAAAAGGATGTAAATAAATGTTTGTGCACTACATGGCTAAGTTTCAATAGAATTATAATATATATTTGATGGATTTAAATAGGTCTTGCAAATTTATTCTTGATAAACAATAGACTCAAAGAAGTGAAACCGAAGTATTTCCTTTGCTTTTGTTATACAACAGTATTTTTTTAATTCTATATAATCAGATTATAAAGGTTATTTGTATAAGTGGAAAGAGCTAATAGAATTATTTTTACTTTTTTAATCATAGAAATATTACTTTTATGACCTGAAAGACTCTTGATACAGCAATTTGAGATATTCAAGTCCTCTCCTCCTTTATTACTAATGGAGTTATTAAAGTTAGTTTTTTTTAATTCAAATCTTTATTGGTACATTATGAAAACACATCATCATCACATTGAGAGTTTGTACCAGAATATGACACGTCTTGATTCTCAGTTTTTCCCCTTCCCCCACCCACCCGGCAACCCCCTGCCCCTATATACACTTTTATCTGGGTTTTACAAAGTGAATATTTGGTATGAGTATACCAATAACAGGTATATAAACAAGTTACATAAACCATAAAGAAAATATTAAGATTATTCCTAACTAGTAGTCAAATATAAGCAAATTGTTATTTTTAGAAATACCTTAACTATGCTGTAATCATGACTTGTCCAGGTGATTTTTTTAAATATCCTGAGATATACAAAAGTAATTTCCATTTGCCAGAACTAGTAAATTTAATTCCTATGTGGGATTTATTTTATGTTATTGTATTATTACTTAAACCAGAGTATATTTTTTTTCTAAAACATTGATGCTCTTATGGAAGATCAAAGTTTGTTACTTCATATATCGACCACTATCCTAAAAACTTCATTAAAAATGTGAAGACTTATCACATGATAAAAAAGAAAACTTTGCTCTATTAGCTATTTGAAGGAAAAAAAAACAGATATAACAAATGCATATTTTAATACATTTAGCTTTTAGTGCCAAGTATTTTTCAGTTTGCATTTAGAGCTACAGAATGATGCTCTGGAAATAATTTTACTTAGATCATACGAAAACAAAACATGAGTGATGTCTTTCTTGGCTCTGTGAGTAACGCTGCTCCTGATTTGCGCAGGCAGCCATGCTGTTCAGCTCCGGAGTCTTCTGGACAGGCTTGCTGTTCATCCCTGTGGCGTCGCTGCTGCTGGACGTGGTGTACAAAGTGTAAGTGCACAGCACTCAGTCCTACTCACAGAAATGCAGGTGCACGCTAGGCCTCAGATTTCTCCACTTGTGACATCACGTCCGACGCGTAGAGTTTGCACAAGAGGAGTTGGTAATGTTAAGTACAGAAAGAAGAAAGGCATGATTTAGAAGCCCAGAGACTCAATTAGTTTAAAAGACCAAATGAGAAATAAAATAGGTTCTTTCAGTTCATGTCAGAGAGAAATGCATTCATTGCGCTGGAGAAAATTATATGAAAGCTATTATCTCCAGAAATCAGCCCCAAAACTCATGCAAAGTAAAAGAAAAAGTTCTGTCTCCAAACAAACAGAGTTTAGTAGTATTGAAAAGAAAGTTTTTGCCTACCCAGTTTTTAATATATACAGCACCTAGAAGGGAAGAAATAAAACCTTTACAAATTTTTCTCAAGCACTGTAAGTTTTAAAATGTGATCTCCTCCCTCAACAAAGGTATCATTAAAGGTAATTACAAGATGTTTAGTTAATAACCATGAGAGTTTTAATATAATAAACTTAAACCATTTGTTTTGAGATTTGTAACTGTAATTGTATTACTGCACAGAATTTTAATAGTTTTTTTTGGATTCTGTTGGAAAACTGTTTTTACTCTGGTAAAAGTGCTGGACAACATCAACAGCACGATGATAAAGCAGGCATCTCCCTCTGTTAAGTCTTGACCGGAGTACTCTTCTCCTCCTTCTCCATAGTATCAAGAGAACTGCTTTTAAAACATTAGTAGATGAAGTTCAGGAACTTGAGGCGAAATCTCAAGACCCGGGAGCAGTTGTGCTTGGGAAAAGGTAAGTGACATGTTGTATGTTGTCTGTGATCTTTTCCAGGTGAACTTTAACTTACACTTACTTTTTACTCGTGGTTGGCCCTGTGCAGTAAAACCTTTATTTATCAACTCTTGTGGACCTGTCAATGTTTCTGAATCGGGGAGGTGTTGATTCATACTCCTCCTCTCAGTTACCAACCTGTGTGTGGACGTAGTCGAGTTGCTTCTTACTACTGAGCCTTAACCTTCTCACCAATAAATTAGAGTCAGTAACACTTTCCTAAAATGAGATGAGAATTGAAGAAGAGCATAGAACTGTAAAGCATGTGACTCAGTACCTAGTGCTTAATAACCATTAAATAAGTGGTAGTTAAAAATAATTATTATTAAAATGGAAGGGAAGCAAAAAAGTTTTCAGCTGGAATCAGTATTGATAATAGTAATAATAACAGAATGTATAATCAGAAATCATAATGTGACATGCATGGTGGCATGCACCACCGCCCAGTAACTGCATCTGTGGTCAGTGTTATTAGGAACCAACTTATATGTCATCTCTGAAGAGAATCTTATCTTCCAAGTTATCCTCGATCATCCCTTGAAAAAAGCAATTAGCATACAAATTGAGATCACCCACTTCACAAGGCATTATTAAAAAGAAAATAAGTTGAAAGTGATATCTAATGAAGCACAGTTATGAAGATAGTCTTAGGAATTGTTGTTGTGGTTTTTTTTTTCTCTTTCATCATACAAAATTTGGCTAAGGTTTGTCAAAACCATAAGCAGTGTTTTGTCCTGGGCAGTGTCACCCTAACCACGATTCAGTGTTTTACTTGGTTGGAAGCCATGGAGTAGGTGTGAGCCTGGACTCAGGTGCACCTTGGACCTCTGGCTCTCATTGCCTTGCCTTACGCCAGAGGGAAGGGTTGATCCTACATGGTGTGCCTCTCTCAGGAACGTACGTTCTGGCGTTTAATTTTAGTATATGTGCTGCTGAAGCAAGCACCGTTCTGGCATTTAAATTGACTATGTCCCTGATCCTTGTTGTCACAGCCCTATGTAGGGGGATCATCCATATCTTTTCCAGATGAGGAAACAGACACTAAAGCTATGTCCCCAAGGTTATCAGTGACAGAGGGGAACCTGGGGTCTGTGCCAGTTGATTTCAGAGCTCCTGCTCTGAACCATTCACTATTCTGCCTCTTTTCACTAATTTTTCAAGAACCTAGTGCAGTAGCTAAACAGTCGCCAGTAAGACTTAACCTTCCGAGGGCTTGCAGGTGTTTTTGTGATGCTAGAGATGGAACACAGGGCCTCATGCATGCTAGGAAAATGCTCGACCACTGAGCTAAACCTCAATTCTTTTCATATTTTATTTTGAGGCACCATCTCACTAAGTTGCTTAAATTGACCTTGAATTTGTGACCTTCCTGCCTCTGCCTTCCAAAGAGCAGGAATGATGGAATAAGACTAATGTCATTATTTCTAAAAAAAAAAAAAAAAAATTAGTTTACATTGCCAAAGGGGAAAAACTTAGATTTCTTAAGATTCCAGCAATATTTGATGTCCTTTTTTTGCCAAAATACCATGGTATTTTACAAGATGTGATCAAAATACATGGCATTTAAATTTTTTTATATACTATATAAAACACACATACCCATTAATTCTGTTCAGAATATGCCCCGTTACTTTAAAGACATTTGATCATTCTTGCCTCTTTCTGAAGCAGTTCTGGAAGTCCAATCTCATGAATGTCTTTACAAGCTATGTAAAATAATATAGAAATACAACAAATGCTGCGGCCAAGGGCCATTCACCAGAAAGACAGGCTTGTAACAGCATTCCAGTGTACCATCATCCACCTGAGTCAGTGATCGGCACTATGAAACTTCATGCTTCCCCAAAGTCAAAATGACCATGAGGGGGAAACCTTCTAAATCTGTTCAGGTTATCATTGCAGCTGCAGCAGCACAGTGCAGTGAAGGACAGGGAAAATTGCTTCCAGAAGCACATCACAAAGTGGCCAGTGTAGAATAAGTCTGTTCCAAGCAAAGGTGAGTACTTAAAGGGGGATTAATGACAGTGTGTCATTTACTGTAAGACTTTTCAATCATCCACATATGACTCCCAGTCATAGCACACATGTGTGCACTCACACACACACACACACACACACACACACACACACACACATCACTGTGGAATAAATATCCCTCTTACACATGGGACATTCCAGTCCTTAGCTCCAACACCCAAGCACAATTTTGCAATTCTTCATCTGTAAAACTGATTAATTATTCATGTACTATCTCTGTACTTTGTGTAAACTTATGTTGCTCCATTTATTGCAATGGGTTATCATGTGTTTGTTGACCCTTTGTACATTTGCTTCCTTACTAGATTGAGCCCATTGAAAGAAAAGCCTGTTTTAAGCCATATATTGATATTCATAGTTACAGAATTTCTCATCTTTTTGCACTCCTGCCTCTGCCTCCCAAGAGCTGGAATTACAGGTGTGAGCTACCACGCCCAGCACTGTGGTACACACGGTACTGATTGCTGGTGGGTGTGAGTCTCCACACCCAGCATTGTTATATGTGTTTACTGGGGATGGAACCCAGGCCCTTGCACTTACAAGGTAACCACTGAGCTAAATCCCCAGCCTTCATTGTAACTTTTATTTGGATGTACTCTAATATGGAGGCCAGAAGCCCTGATAATTCTTTTCTGTATGTTTTACAGCAAACATTTGCTGGAAAAATCCTGAACCATTTGTCCTACAAGTACATTTATAGTGTTTATTCATTCTACAATGTAAAGATTTATATATTTTATAGCAGAAATATTAATGTTTTGGAATATGGGCCTCCCAGATCCCACTTGGGTATTACATCTTTAAAAGAAAACAACCTCAAAACCCAGTGGTTTACAGTAAGGGATTATGGGCACTATACACTTATTGAGACAGGGCAACTATTTTGGGGTGTCATTGGAGCAGTGTATTGTATAGACAGCCAAATACAATGAGATTCACAGTTGTACTTTTCTAGCTATAGGCATTAAACGGCACAGCAGCAGCAGCCTTTTCTAGGTAGAAGTTACCTGCAGGTCATTCCTCACTCATGGTCATTTGGCCCAGAGCCTTAGCATAAAAGAGAAAAGCAAAGAATAAGAAGTATCAGATCATTTGGTTCTGTGGACATAGTGGGGCTTTCTAAAAGGCTTTCTTTGCATTATTTATCTTAATGGAAAGGAGCTTAAACATTGCCTCAGAACTCATAGAAGTGTTGTTTTCAGTTTTCACACTGAATTTTATACCAGTATAGCATAAGAGCCTTAATGCGGGTTGATGATAGATGGACATAGCCAGTGTGTTTCCTCGGCCTACTTTCTTCTCTGCAGTAATGGTTCTTCCTAACATACATGAAGAAAGGGGACAGAACAATGAAATGTTCCCTCTTCCAGGACAGTGGTTGGACCTTTTAGAGTTGTACATCTTCTGACTACCACTACCTAGCACAGGCCTGCTTTCATGTCATATATGTTTAACACTCCACAAATGAATGCTCATTTATCTCCTACAAATGTATTTTAATGAGCCAATCAAAGTAGTTTGCCAGCCCAATACAAAGACACATACAGATTTGCGGCCTTTCTGAGGTCTTGAAAATTACCTTAAGACAACACATTCCAACACATTCCCATACTATATGTGGGTTTTTACCAGCCTTAACATTTTTGAGTGTTTCCAGAAGAAATATTATATTTAAACATCATATCTTTTCACTCACCTCCACCAAATACCTCAGTTGCAACATTTTTGTGGATTTGGAAATAAAGTAGGGATATTTAAGTGGTAGTTGCTGTGTGATCGCATTAAACAAACTCAGAATTTGTATGTAAATGAAAAGGCCATCCAAGTTTGGGTAAAACTACTATCAAGAGTGGTTTTAGTGAGAAGGTATCATTTTTTTCCCTTGTTCTTCCTACACTTAAACTGAACAAAAAAACAGAACTTTAGTATATCTATTAATGTTTACATATCATCAGCATATTTTGTAATGTAACTGCTAGGAATATCAATACAAAAAAACATGGGTGACACAGAATGGCATACACTGTGAAATGATGGGTCAGTGCCTAAAGGTAAGATAAAGGGAGAGAGAGAAATACACCTCACTATCACTGCTTATTTGCAAAGCACACTCCAGTGAATGACATTTATATTCTAGAGGACAGACTCTGCCCTATAAGGTCTAATGCCAAAAACTCAAAGTAGCTAAAGTAAAACCAAACAATAGAAGCCTGATCATTTTCTGAGGAAAAGAGGTAGACAGGATTATTAGAAATGGAAGCCTGTGTGCACCTTAGACAGCGCTCATGAGCTAGGGCTGAAGGTAAACGAAGGCATCACAGTTGGTCCTGACCAAGTACCATTTGTGTGATCACTTTTCTAGCTGCTTTTTGTAATACATTTCCTGGAGCTGGAGATTTAGCTCAGTGGTTCCAGCGCCTGTTTTCAATAGCAAGGGCCTGGGTTCAGTCCCTGGCAACCACATACAACAGTGCCAGGCGTGGTGGCTCAAGCCTGTAATCCCAAAACTTGGGAGGCAGAGACAGGAGGATTACTGTGAATTTGGGGCTGAGCTCAGGGCCAGTCTAAACTACAAACATGAGACCCTGTCTCAAAAGAAAAAAAAAATTCCTGAGATCTGGAGCAGAAGAGTAGAAGGGACTAATGTTTAGAACTCGCTAAGTGTGATGACAAGTCCCTCTGACCCCTGCCTGCAAGATGCAGTGTCTTGTGACATACGCGATGACCAAGAAAGGTTTCCCTGCGGTGACCCAGTTAGTAAGAGCAGACCCAAAGCCCTTGCTCTCTCCTGAGAAATCCAGTGCTTTCCTAAGAAGAGACTTTTTTACTGTTTAAGAAGAAAAACTACATCATATTATGTATTTCACTTGCTATATATTTCCTCCCTGCCTTCTGAACACTTTAGTGAAACAATAGAAAGGTAAGACGTGTTTAGAAAACCTGGAGAATGAGTTTCAGGAAGAAGCAGCTGGCCTCATGATGCATGACCTCCCTCCAGTCCTCCTCAGTAGTGGTTTCAGTTTAAACACCAGAGGCCCTTAGCTCCCCCCAGCCCCACAATGCTCTGCTAGCAAAAATCAGACCACCTGCTGCTGAAGCTGCCGACTTCCTCCAAGCAGTTACATATTTTAGTGTCCCTGTGGGTCCCGGGGTCTGTCATGTTAGATCATTTAAAGAGTGGAGTAGGAAAAGTGAGTTGGCAAAAATGGCCTTTTCTCCTCACTCCTATCTGCTTATGTCACTGGAGGAAAAGAAAAAAGTTTATAACTAATTGCAGAACCACCGGCGTTTTAATACATCTAATGCCTGGTGACAAAATACGCCTACTAAGTACTAGGTAGCATTCCTAGACTTTTAAAAATATGTGTGGAAGATTACTGTGAATGTCAACATTTCTAATATTTTCCTTCAGTTTTTGCTGGGGTGTGTTGTCTGATTCGTTCACACGATGGCTTCATGTGCAGAGGAGCCTTTTGTGTATATAACTGTTGTTCCCTTTCAAGATCTCTAAATTGGAAAAATGCAGAGCTAACATAACTTAGAGCAGTGCTAGCTTTTATAGTGAGAGAAAAGATGGAAATTTTTCAACCAAGTTGGTTCCTCTTATTAAAACAAAACTGTATAAACATTTGCTCCAGTGCATATGGGCTATTTATTTGGTCCTCGTGCTTATTAAATTCTTTGATATCAAAGCAAATACATCAATTCATGGAGAAATGGCATGACTGAGCGGATTGAGGGTGTTTGTTAAGTGCGTTGCAGGATGACTCCAATTCACATAGCCTGTGTTTAAGCTTCTGCTCTGTAAGGAGCAGATAGATGTAAGTGTGACAAGGAGAAAATGTGTGATTTCTTTTAGAAACTCCATAATTAAGTATGTAGATTTGTATCTGGAGATGTTTTAAATACTTAGGGGAAAATATTTTTCTTGTTATTTTACTTAGTAAAGTTATTTTCTGAAATTATTTTAAACAAAATGTCTATATTTTAAACTGTACGAGTGGTAATAAAATTTCTAACTAAAAAGTATTAAAATTTATTATACATATAGTTTAGGGGACTTCCTTAACTAAAACTATTGTTCTGCATGAAAATATCCACAAAGTATGAAAAAGATGGCAATTAAAGTGTCTTTTTTTCTAAAAATGTTATGCTGAGGATATATGGAAGATTTTAGAAGTTTAAAAACTATTGGGTGATGTTGTGGCTCCCTTACTCACATTGCACAATTTGGTGCTTCTATTTGACTTAAATATAAAAGCAATTAGCGGATAACTGAGGGAAGCTTCCTTCAGGTATTAGTGGGGATAAAACTCTCCTCCGCTGTGGGAAAAGAGACTCAGAGGTCTCCAGCCAAGATGAGAGATCTCATTTGCTATCTGAGCAAATGCCGCAGAGAGCGCCCGGAGGCCGCAGAGCGAGGCTCTTTGTGTGAGCCCGGCTCTGCTCGCCCTCCTCCGGTGTCTGCCGCCCCGCCCCGCGGGCCCCTGGCCGCGCTGCTAACTCACCTCGCACGTTTGCACCTGCCCGCAGCCTCACCGAGAGGGCGCAGCTGCTCAAGAACGTCTTCAAGAAGAACCACGTGAACCTCTACCGCTCCGAGTCTTTGCAACAGAACTTGCTCCGTAAGTATCTGAGGTTTGATTTTTAAATAAACCATCTGCCCTTATCGTGTCCTGCCTCTTACAGGAGCGGTTTGTGGGTGTGAGAAATAGTTAACTACCTTAGATTAATAACACACAAAACATGTTTCTGTTTATATCTGCGAGACCTTTTGCTTGGAGAATCCTTTGCCCACAACCCGCCCACTTTTAATAGACCCAGCATTTTAAAATGTAGCTGTTTCACTTAAAGAAAAACAAGGCTATTTCCACATTCTTCCCTCCTTTGGATCTTAAAAGGAACCAGTAAGATAAATCTTAACTCTTACAAGCTGCCTCTGTGTTGTTGTCTTTTCTACTTGAATAACTTTTCACGGGCCTTTTCAGCTTTGATACTGCCCAAGGAAACATATATTTTCCCTTCCAAAAATATTTATGAATATCTAGAGTTGTAAGAAATTATTAGGTATCTTGCCCCCTTAACATTTCAAGGATCTAAAAGAGAACATAATATATAAAGCCCTGCGGTAAATTTATTTGTGCTAGTAATATATCTTTTGTTTCATGTTGCTTCCACATATAATTTATTTTCACTTCTGTGTACTCAAATGTAATGCTTTTGCTCACTGCTTCAAGGGGACCTCTCTAAAGATGTGACCCCTCAGGAGCCACTTCTTATCCCCACACCCACTCCAGCTGAGCAGACATGTCTGTGAGTTTCTTTGTAGACTCTGAGAGCCAAAGAGAAGGTTACTCAAAGGAAGCAAAACATCTTTCCACCATCCCCAGCTATTTGTGTTGATTTCCTCTTCCTCTTCTCCTCCTCCTCAGTTATTTAAACTGACAAAGAATTGTATGTGTACACCCATGGATTGCACCATGCTGTCTGATACATAGACACAGTACAGTGATTCAGTCAAGCTCGTAAACTTACTCATCCCCTCACCTCCGCATCGTTGTGTCAACTCTTCTACCTGACATAGCTAAACAGCTATGGGCCCTCTTGACCCCTTAACCCCCTCCAGTAGTGGAGAAGTGGAAGTTAAGTGGTACGGGACTGAGATACAGCACAGAGGACTGAGGGGACTGGAGTCCTGCCCAGTCTAAGAGGAGCAAAACTCACGGTACCCACACTGGCAACCCTCCCTCATCCCACTCTCCACTTTGCAGCTCATCTGTCTTTCCAGATGTTGAAAATGAGTGTCTCATGCTTCCAAAGGATGGGTGCATGAGCACCCCCTGTTAGACGTGAGTACTCAGAACTCGGAATCACAGTAGTGTCCATTGGTGCCATGATGACGATTTGTGTTTTACTTACAGATGGGTATGCTTTCTCTCAAGATGAGAACGGAATTGTTTCACAGTCTGAAGTGATCAGAGCATATGATACCACAAAGCAGAGGCCAGAGGAGTGGTGATGGGAGGGGTGGAGAGAGAGACAGACCCTCCTGTCTCTGAGGAGAGCTACCACAAGCTAAGGTCATCGCCGCGGTCTGCTGACCACTTCCAGTCTGGTCCCTGGAGAGGAAAGGTGGATCGGAGCTTGTCTCCCTGTTGGATCGTCAGATTTATGTACATTAGAGACATAAGCACTGTGCTACCACACTGTAACACCATCTCTGTCTGACTTCTTAAAGTATTTGCAAAGGCTTTGTAACGAGATATTGAAGATGGCCTTGTGTCTTGCCAGAGAGATTTCTTAAGCAGAGAAGAAGCCAGTATTCCCACACCGCTGATGGGGGACTGTAACTATCAGTTCATGAGCTAATACCGCAAGGTGACCAGCCATGGAGAAAGGTCTAAAATGGAGTTAGTTTAAAGGGACTCTTGATATCCAGACTAAGATTTCAGGATATGCTGAAACCAGCATTCTTAAGGCACTGACTCACCTTACTGAGCATTTCTAAACAAGGCATTATTAAGTGTTTGTGTCAAAACCGTCTTGATAAATGTTTGCCAAAGAAGTTCAGTAAGTGTTACTTTCCATTCAGTAGTCATTTGCCCAGAAATTGTAAGTGAACGTTTACTGTCAGTTCTGCTGTAAGATCTATCTGCATGCTTGACTTTTCAAATGTAAGAGTGATTTGCAAAAATGAATATTTCAAGGCATTTGCTACTAAAATCTGTGATGTTGCACCTTCCGCCTTACAAGTGCTTCTTTGTCTCATTTGTTCGCGTCAGAAGGCAGATGTGTCAATGTGACTGTCATTACAATTCTGGTTTTTAAACTTGCCTTTACATCTCATTCATCATCTCTGATAGTTTCATCTTCTTTTACATTTTTCTAAAAACCTGGCTTCTGCTGTGTCTCAATGATGTCTTTTTGTCTTAAAGTTTCCCCTCTTAAGAAAATTACATACTTCTGTGAGGTTTCCAAAGTTTCCATCTAGATGTTTGGAATAACAGTCAAATGCATGCATGGGCTTTTGTGATGTGCATAGGCTCAGCTTTTGTGATGTGCTTTGGTTCTGTCAGTTCCCACTGGAGTCGCCTGCTCCCTTACATAGCATACTCCATGTTATGCTGGCTGACCCTTTATGAAGACTGGAGTTAGTTTACTGTTCATGTTCACTGTCAAGCAGTTTCTCAAATTAGTCATGTGCTCCTTATGGGGTCACATAAGTAATATATGTTCCCTATTTTCAAAATACCTATTTTACTCAAACCTGTTACTTTACAGTCACAGAATGCTTTTTGGCATGAGTAGGGTTTATTAATATGTTTTAAAGTTTATGTCCAGTTTAATAATTTTTGGCATTTCCATAGCATCTGAAAATGCCTATTTTGCTACCAGCAAACAGTAAATGGTGAAGAGGCTGTTTTAAAACCACAAGTTTTCTATACTATTTTTAAATAACACTTTCATTTAAAAGAAAAAAGGAATTCTAGCTTTCAGATATACTTCAAAGAAAGAAGCAAACTTTTTGCCTTTTATTCAAAAGCCTGTTTGCCTTTACTTGGACTTACCAGCAATATAGGTAGAACTTTAAAACAAAAAGCCAACTAGAATTGAGAAAGCTGATTTTTCCAAGTTGTCCCAAGTTTAATCATGTCATATTCTTTTCTCCCTTTTTCCTCAATCTAGATTGGAAATTAAATATATATGTATATAATTTCTTTGAATATGTAATTGGTTACAAGCATAAATCCACATTTCCTGCAAATAACATGTATAGTACATATAAATAATTCTAATCTAAAGAGAACAAGGAGTTTATATTTTTCACTTCTCAGACTCTTCTCATTTTGAGGTCTAGATTAAGACACAAAACATCCAAGAAGACCACTCTTAGAGTCTAAGATCTCCAAAATTCTGGAGTTGCAGGTTTTGTCCACTCGAAGGATCTTCAGAGTAGATTTTCTTGGGTCTCCCAGTAGCGATAGTCAAGGTCAAACCATAAAACTCAGCCAGAGGGAAGTGTATCCCTTCAGAAAAGGCCTGCTTTCATTTGCTTGTACTTCATCTGTCTCATCCTTCTCCAAATTTTTATATCAAAAGGTTATGAATAAAAAAGAATTGAATTTCCTGACTTAAACATGAAAGTTAGACACTTTCATCTGGACACATGGAGTGTTTAATGGAGCTCTTCAACATGAAAAGAATACTCAGCGGTTAATCAGTGAACAGCATCATTCTCTGAAATGTGACTGATTAATGCCTCTGTGTCCGATGATCCAGTTTTTCAATCCTGGACATTAAACCGGTCTCTTTGCTTACTGGGTAAGGTAGGGACTAAGGGGCAGGGAATGTCCACTTTGCTAAAACTTGAAATACAGCATTGCAGTTGCAGAGACTTGACAGTTTTACTGAAATTCGAGCAAATGTTCTGAGTTTTAATCTCTTGAATTGGGGGAAGAAAAAATAACACATAGTTTTACCAAGATTAAACTAAGCAACAAGGAACATTTATTTTCTAAAGTAAAGAACACATACTGTTCAATTAAAAAATTCCTTGGTAGGGACTCTAGCAAATACTAACACAGTTGCTGTATAATGTTTACAATTCAGAAAATATTGTTTATAATACAAAACCTTCATTCCTTTAGCCCTGAAATGCTGGGAGTTGCTTCTTTAATGTTGAATACTGCACAGTGGTACTGAACACGGACTTTATAAATGTTTTATATATTCATATAAGAATATATCAGTGTCTCACACCCACAAAGATGCTATATTATAGAGTTTATTAGCAGGAAAACAGTGTTTCTCAGGAATGTAGTAAATTTAAAATGCTAAGCGTGCTCCTCGCCTCCCTTCCACTTTGTGCTGTCCTGTTGCACTGTGCAAGGAGTGCCGGAAGGGTCACAAACTTGCTGGAAAGGCTTCTCTCAAATCAGGTGCATGTGTACTCTGCTAGGTGAAGTTAGTTGTATGAGTCGTATGGTCTTTCGGTGGAATCGAGGATTCCTCTGAATTTTCCAGGGTGGGGAGAAAGGATAAATTATAGAAATCAGTCATCATTCATCCTCATCATAAGTTTTTATGTTTCAAGTTTTAAATTCAGCATTCTGAATACCAGCTAGGAGAGTCTTATGCTAAATTCTTCTGCGTTGTGTGCACTGTGAGGCATGCATGACCTGTCACATAAAATATTCTTTCAGAAAAGTAAACGCTAGTCCAAAAGTAATAGATTGTATATTCACAATTTTAAAATTATTTGTAACATACGTATTACAAGCCACATAATCATTAGGGCTTTTGTTTGTGTAATTGCCCTCTGATGGTTCCTGGTTTTAAAACTTACTTCGCTGACTGAATCTTTAACCTTATAAATAATCATCTGCAAACTTTATCAAGAAAATCCCCAGATATTTACATCACAATGACTAGGTCTGTGGAATTCTTTTTGTAAATCACTTATGATAACACCATGCAGTTCAGTGCCTAATAAATGCTTTTGAATGATGAATGTTTCTATAATGCCTCTTAAAGTACTATTGTCTCATTTTTCTCACATTGAAATAACTGAAGTTACTTGTGAAATTTACTTTGCTCCATTTTAATTAACCTTCAACAGCTATTAAAGTGCAATGTCAGTTACATTTTGAAGGAAATGAAATAAATGTTTTCCATTTTTCACCTTGATTTATTTTCTATATGAGAGCAGCTGTGCTTTTGATAGGTTTATGGTTTGCATGAATTAATATTTAAGGTGATCCAGGCCAATGCATGGCTATCGTTGTAAATCTTGATGTTTATTTCTGCCTTATAAAATTCTATCACAGCTTACCTAGAATTTAATATTCAGTGGACAAATTAACTGCTCCTCCACACAACTTTTTTTTTAATAAGTAGATTATTTTACAAACAAATTTGAACAAATCTAATTGAATCTTTTCTTTGGCTCGCCTCTCAGAACTTTTCTTAATAAAGCTCACAAACTTCTCAGCAAATAAATCTCCCATAAGTAGGAAAAAAAATCTAGATTTCGTATTTGTTTACTTAGAATTAACAGCAGTTTTCCATAGGCAGCCCGCTCTTACCAAGATGTGAGCAGAGTGTTCAAAATATGCGTTTTTATGTTTTATGGTTCTAGAACAGAAGCCATAAAGACAGTAAATGCTGCTTGTTGTTTAACTACTTCAAGCTTTGTTTTTCAAATTTTCAGCTTTATTAGGTTAAAAATAAAAAGGGAGCCTTGGAAGGCAGCAATGGAATACTGCAGTTTGTGTTAAAGATAAAGTAGTACTTTCAGCTCTGTGAGAAACCATTCCTGCCGAAACTGCTGTGGAAATTGTGAAGCTGCATGAATGGAGAGTGTTGGTTCTGTGATTACAGTAGTTTTCTCAGGTTTGATTATCTTGATGTTCAATGCACTGTTTTATAAATAGTTATTTAAAGTTGAGTATATTCATTTCTATGCAGTGTTATGTGTCACTGGCCTTTTGTGGATGTGCATGTTTTAAATTGCAAATTTTAAACATTTTGTCCACTAATTGTTATTAAAGATGAAATAAACTTTACCATTACATAAAGGAAATTGTTGAGGTTTTGATTGCTAGTTTTAGAAATTGTATTGCTTTATAAAGTTTTCCAATGCACAATAAATATAGTCTGAGAGGAATATGTTTTTGATAGCTTTATAGCAGTGACATACAAACCACCCTTCATTTTACTCCAGTTAGATGGAATGTGAAATGGAGGGCATTAACTCCAGCTTGGTCAGAGAGCTAGTCCTGATAATTAAGAAAGAAATCTTTTTTATAAAGTTACTGGATGTTGAGTCTTCTGTCAGAAAAGCCTCCCAGGATCACCCCTTTATATATTTAAAACATCTTTCAAGTAAACAGGTTATTGGTGTCTCCACCCCTTTATGCTGGCTGAATTTACTAGGTGTCCTAAAATAATTCACTTTTGGTAACTGAAGAGAAAGTAGCCAAGTTTAGCCAGTCACATTTTAAGAAAGTAACCTTAATGATTTTAATGATAAAATTGAACATGTGATCCAAAAGTAGAGAGAAATGCCAGAATTGAGAATAGTAGCTTTATCAAAGAGTGTACTTGGCTAAAAGCTAAACCAATGAAACTTCAGTTCGCGGAGTTGGTAAGACAGGATTTGTTCGCCGGTGCTGGAAGGACAATCTGAGGAGGCTCTGACTCTAGTAGGCTGTGTTCAGCTGTCTGGAATCCCCTGCTGTCTCCCACCATTTTCCCAGGGCCAACTGGGTGCGCATCTCTGTAAAACCATAGCAGGACAACCTACGGCAAAATGACCTATGAACTGGAACATGTAATTTTCACATTTAATGCCATTTCCCTTCATACGAGCACTGTTTACAGCAACCTATTAGTTTAAGATGTCTTCACTACTATCAGAAGGAAACAACATATTTGAAATACACTCCCATAAACTCAAGACATCACGCCTATTTAAAATTTGTTTTGTTTGCTTATGGGCTTTCTATTTCAATAATATACAACCAACCTCACTTTGACAGATAAGCATCTTCCTAACCTGGGTAATATAACAAGTAGGCTAATAAAGATTGTTGGAAAATATGGAACACTTTTTCAAACACTTAGGCTTTATTACTTTCAAGTATATAAAAACCGTCATAGCGCCTGAAAAGAATTCTTTGCCAGTACAATTTCATTAATAATGAAATTTTTAATTATAATTTTAATGTAGCTGTGTGCATATAAAAATATGTCAATGGTTTTTCCCCCTAAGAAGCTTAACATACCTATAAATTCTTATTTTTCCTGAACATGTGTGAAATAAACTTTTTAGTTTATGTAAAAGTGAACACAGATTCTTAGTTGTTACTATGTCAACTTTTCTGGAAGCTTTTCCATCATTTTCTAATTTTAGAGAGAGTTTCCTGCAGATTCAAGTGAGTCTGGAACATTCACTATGAGAAATAGCTAATATTAATACCAACAAAGGAAAAACAGATGGAAAAATAAAAGGAAATAAGCAATCCATTGGGACAATTAAAAATCTAATCTCTTGGCTTTGGAGTGAATAATTAATTTTAAGACAAAGTTGCATTGTTTGGTAAAGGATATGATAAAATAAAGTGTAGACCTTGTGGAGTTTGGATTTGAATGTCTCCCCAAAGCCCATGTGTTAAAGCTGGGTTGTCAGTGATGCTCTTGATGAGAAAGTGCCTAGGTGTGGAACATGTTGGATGTGGGCCTAGTGGAAGGCCCTAGATCATTGAGGCTGCATCCTTCAAGGGCATTGTAAAGCCCTTCGCTCTTCCTCTTTGCTCCTGATCTCAAGATCTGAGCAGTTTTTCTACATCACGTGCTCCTGCCATGATGTGCTGCCTCCCCATAAACTGAAACGAGCAGGGTGACAGATCATGGCCTGGAACCTCCGATACTGTAGGCCGAAATCCTCTCTTTCTTAAGTACTACCTTAGTCCTTCTTACAGTGAAAGAAAGTTCACAAGGACAAACATGGTGGGAGAAGGCCCCAACACAGGCAGTAACAGGAAGTTGGCCAATGGTTATCAAGAACTATCAAACTGTAGGTCCATTTTCTCTGGTTTTGTGCCCTAATCCGCACGGTATCTACCTTCATGGAAAAGCAGTCAATCCTCTGCCTGCCTAGAAAGGGAGATTTCAAGAAACAAAGAAAGGAGAACAATAGAGACTTGTGGAATTTCAAAGTACATAAGGATGTACAAAGTACATAAGGGGAGGTCAGTGTCTCAGAGTGGGCAAAGACAAAAGACACTCATCAATGAGCCATTAATTATTGGATACACACAATAACTGGAAGGAGTATCGAGTGACTACGGGTAGCAGTCATCCTATCTCTGAGGATCTTAGGTGGAGGAGGACTATAAAGAGGTTATAATAGTAGGCTCCTAATTGCCCTTCTCCAGATGAAACATTTCTCTTCCTTATTACTGCTACTCAGTTCTCAAAGAACCAAGGTGTCTTCAAATGATGCAACTTGTCCTGGAGCATCACAGTATCACAGGACCATTGGGGCTTCAACTTATGACCAAACACAAAATGGAGTTATGTTTTCAAATGGCAAAGCCTGCTCAAGGACAAGTCAACATTGGGCCTTAGTCAGTCCTAAATGTAATTTAATTATGAAATTATTTTTTCCCCGAAGTTATAGAATGGCTCTCAACCTATACTCCTATAATATTTAGCCTTTCAGGGCAGGGAACCTAGCTCAGTGGTTCTGGCACCTGTCTTGCAAGTGCAAGGGCCCGGGTTTGATCCCTGGTTAACCATATACAATACTGGGTGTGGAGACTCACGCCCAGCAGCAACCAGTACCACATACCACAGTGCTGGGCATGGTGGCTCACGCCTGTAATCCCAGCACTCGGGAGGTAGAAGCAGGAGGATTGCCGTGATGTGAGTTTGAAGCTGAGCTCAGGGCCAGCCTGAACTTCAAAGCGAGACCCTATCTCAAAAAAAAAAAAAAAAAAAATTCAGCCTTTAATTTTTGTTCTAGAATATTTCTCCTGCTTCCTATAATTTAACATTAACTTACTTCCTAGCTCCCGCTCCACTAAAATGCAAATTATGTGAAACAGTATCTCACCATATCAAAAGAACTTAAGCAAATAAAGTACTATTAATGTCTCCACTTTACAAAGAATAAATATACTGAAGTTAAACTCCAACATACTTTCTGAAAAGTAGGTTGAATTATTTTTTCTTGAAAAAAATTAGGCCTACTGCCCCAAATAATACAATTCTGAAACATATTACTAAGGCAGGGACATTTGCAGATGTGAGCTCTATGAATTCCTTAGCACTGCTCTGCCTAATGGACATAAACTATTCCCCAAACAGATGGCAAATAAAATTATTCCTTGGGGGTTGAGGGGGGACCTGCTTGCTCCAGAGGACATTATGAAGTTGCAAAAGGGCATCTCGGTGTTAGACTATTGGGGAGGAGGCCAGTGTGCTACTGGCTTTCATCATGAGGGAGCTGGATGAGCAGTCTATACCACAGAGACCTCCTGTCCATCCAGATGGCTTTCGAATATCCTATCATCCCTATTAGTGTAAAACCCCAGGCAATTTTATTAATAAAGTATGTCTGGCACTGCCTTAGTTTACCTCAAATTTTCTAGATATGCAACCATGATGCAAAGAAAAACACAACTCTGCTCTTTTTTTGCAAAATTTACATTAGCAGCTGTATCTGAGTTGCATTTGTACAGAACTGGAAATGTCACACAGGGTTAGCGTCTAAGCCCTTTATTAAATCTATCCACACTCTGTAACAAGTAATTTTCTTTTTCTTCTTTTCTATTTACCATTAAGATATTCCATCGATTTGTATGGGCATTCAGAGTTATATTAACTAAAGGGCCAGAGATTTAGCTCAGCGGTTCCGGCATCTGCCTTGCAAGTGCAAGAGCCTAGGTCTGATCGCTGGTAACCATATACAACAATGCCAGGCATGGAGACTCACACCCACCAGCAATCAGAACCACATGCCACAGTGCCAAGCGTGGTGGCTCACACCTATAATCCCAGTGCTTGGGAGGCAGAGGCAGGAAGATTGCTGTGAGTTCAAGGATGAGCTCAGGGCCAGCCTGAACTACAAAGTGACACCTGTCTCAAAATAAATAAATAAAGAATTATATCAACTATAAATTTAATTTTTAATAAAATTTTTTTCACAAAATATTGTTCTACAGGAAACTCACTGGGTACAACAAGGCCAAGAACCATTGCCCTCTTTAGAGACCAGGCCTTGTGCTTTCAAAATCTGTAGTGGGTTTTTTTTCCCAGGGGCATCGAAATGTCTAAGCAGGTACTTCTCTGTTTGAATCTGCTTTTACATACCAATGCCAACAGAGTTGGGCTGGGCACCATGAACAAGGGGCTGTTCCTCTGTGTGGCCATTGGCAGGGCCTAGTGTGCAAGGAGTCACACTACCTCCCTGTCGAGACTGTTTGGAGGATGGAGTGAGTCAACGGGTGTAAAGGCTAGCAGTGCTTTCTCCACAATAAGAACTCAGCAAAGGTTAACTTAAAACTATGGAAGGAGCAGTATACAGCAAGTGAAAATGCTAATGATATGAGTGTGTCCTGGAATGTTCTCACAAGTTTAACCTCTTACATGCAGCTGTTTCTTTAGTTCTAAAAACTCTTGAGATATCTGGGAGACAAGCCCTTTTTAGACAAAGAAGAAAGGAGGAAACTAGAACTCATTTGCCTCTCTGCCTTTGGACTGGGCAAAGGTAGAATGAATTTGAACTGGTGGAAGCCTCAGGGGCAGGACCTAACTCTCCTAGGCAGAGATCTACCTCTGACTAACTTTGAAAAGGACTACTGAGGATGACAGGGCAAAGGTGAATTACGTGAACTGAACTTGCAAACCATACCATCGTGTTAGGAAGTATAAGTGGAAGTGGGCCAGGGTGGGGAGGCCCGCAGGAGGCTGGCAGACGGCAGGTGCCCTGTCTAAGAGGGTTGGCCTAACCTCACAGCAGAGTAGGATTCACAGAACCAAGTCTTCTATCTGCAACGAGCAGCCAAAAATCCAGGTTCTTCTGTGAAATGTCTAATTTTGAAACTCTACAAGTCAAAGACACATCAGAGCCGCAGGCAGCCCGGGCCGAAATCTCTGTGACAATTTACTTCTTTCACTGCCACAAGTCCCAATGCAGACAATATTTCTTTTAATCCCAAAATGTGTTAAATAAAGACATTTAATTTTATTGAAGAGCAAAGAATCATCTCTAAGGGGATAAAATAAAGTATTCTGATTTAAAATTTCAAATTAAATTTGTGAAAATGTATTTTATTTATTCTAACCCAGCAGGATATATGCACAAATATGTAGTCGTTAGACATGGAATTCAGTGGCATTTGAGACAGGTACTACTAGATGATTACACCAATAGCTATACTTTAAAATTCCACAGTTATAATTAACATAAAAATCACAGTGTGACTACTAAATAATTAGTATTGTCAACATGGTAAATACATTAAATTATAGTTTTTTACATTTATACATAACTCATTTTACAAATAAATGTTTAAGATGCAACTGTCCAACTTTCATTTAAACGCTAAATGTTGCTGATCAAAAAGTCTGCAATAAATATTCCCTCTGGTGGTGGGAAAGTGATTTCGCACAGAACCTGTGTTATGATGAATGGCTGAATGTGTATCTAAAACTTTAAACCCACATGGGTACTGAAACATCGTATTATGATGAAACTCATATTTTAAACAAAATTTAGTTATTAATTTAAAATGTAAATGCTCTCACCATGCTAATATTATTTATGGCTAGGTTACTCCCAAAGTTATAAATAGGTGGCTCCCTGCCCTCCCTCAAGTTTACTTAATAGTTAATTTTTAAGTGAACCTTTGATAATTGCAATTAGGTATTTCTTATTTATTCTATATTTGGATTACAACTCGATAAACACACAAAAAGTCATGTGTATTCCTTTTTAGGCAGCACAGCTGAGTTTTCAGCCAGTCTGCAACTTTAAAGTCAATCTCTTGTACATTTTTCCTCAAAGTAACGTAAACCGGAACGGAACGGTCACCGCATTTGCAAAGCCAACCTCCTCTGACAGGGGCTAAGAACCTTACGACTAGAAGGCACTGTGTCTTCCTAGCACTGTCTTCGTGAGGATGAGCAGTTACAAGAGAAATCTCCGCGTGGCAACAGCGAAGGTGCTCCATGTGTCTGCCACTGACTACACAGGAGCTTCATGAGCATGGACTGTCAGCTGGAACTGAAGTCTGGACAGCTCTTCCCAGGTAGCGGGGGCTCCTGCTGGAGAGGGTAAGCAAAATACTGGGGTGACACAAGGAACCCCGACGGCTGGGCCAGGTGGATTGGATGGCTCGTGGTGTAAGGTGGGGGCGGTGAGGGTACCAGGCAGCCCGGCTCGGCCCTGGCAAAAGAGAACCTGCGGATGGAACCACCTGTGGAGCTGGAGCTGGTGGCCGTGCTGGACTCCCGGGACGGCGCCCTGAGGCTCGTGGAGGTCAGGATCATGGGCAAGGTCTCCGTCTGATAGCTGCGGAGCGAGAAGCGGATTGGCTGCTGCGAGGGCTCCTTGGGTCTCAAACAGGTGCAGCAGTAGATAGCCACTAAGGAGCCCAAGATGATGAACGCAATGAAGATGGAGCCGACGATCAGGAAGGGGACGTAGACGGGCTCTAAAAGGCAAGAACAGAACACATACGCACTCAGGGAAAGGCCACGCAAACTTCCAGCTTTGCCTGGACAGGTGAGGGGTGGGATGTGAACACAGTCTCAGCACTGCTGTAGAGCTCGTCACTGTAACCTCCCGAGCGCAGTGTGATGCAGGAATGCCCCCAGCACCCCTCACAGGGAGGCAGCAAGCGGATACTACGGCCACTGTTAGCAATGAGCCATCGTACTGCGCATGTGCACACCAGGAAAAACCAGGATCTGTTCTCCTGTTCACGCCCTGGAGGGAAAGCGTGAAAGTCCAGG
Source organism: Petromus typicus (assembly GCA_004026965.1). Classification (NCBI taxonomy): domain Eukaryota; kingdom Metazoa; phylum Chordata; class Mammalia; order Rodentia; family Petromuridae; genus Petromus; species Petromus typicus. Next base: position 58,302 of record PVIR01003528.1, read on the forward strand.
TTTTTATAGTTCTATCATAGTGAGGCACTCAGAGCTTTGACCTGTTACTTAGACTGACGATCCACGTCCAGTTCAAGCATTCCCAGTTCAAGCGAAGCAAACCAAACAGAGCTTGTTAAATGGGGTCCCAGGGACTTTACGAGACTCCAGACAGGGCAGCGCAAAGAAATCCCAAGTGAGCCCCACTCTGTCGGGTTTCCTGTCCCTACCCTTGTCACTCTGGCTATTGCTCTGCAGAAACACCTTGGACTGACACTTTGGTGTCCACGCCACTGTCTCCATTCCCACTCAAGGTCTGGGAAAGTCGGGCTGATCTGAGGTGGACCGCCATGTGGTGCCCGGTGTTGGTGACCTTGACTTTATCTAAGAGTATCTCTCAGACAGATGAGCTCATTTCCTTCTGTCTCCACACAGCAGGTAGTGGATAAAATCTCCCACCCTAGAGGCAGCTGAGGGATTTCTCCATGTCTCTCTCCTGTCTAACAACCACGCTGGGCCAGCGCGGCCGCTACAGGTAGAAGACGAAAACCTGCATTGGCTACAGCCCTCCTACGATGCTGGCTTTTCCTTTGCCTGACTCAAGTCTCCATGGAGACCCTGTGAAACGAGCAAGCTTTCTTGCTCCGTGTGGAAATCTACGAATGTTTTACTTTAACAAATACAAAGCTAGTGAGTGCCAGGTAACTCACCAACTGTGTGCTTCTAGGTGTGAGTTCTTCCGTGTCACACCCATTGGCCAACGGAAACAGCACCCATATGGAAGACGATGCGAACCGAGGGGCACTGTGCTACCTCTCATCCACTCATTTAATCTACAAACCAATTACTCTGAGAGCAGTATACCTATTTTAAAATTAAGAAGCCAGCCAGATCAGCTAAGTAGCCTGCCCAGGGTCACTCTGCTGGCAAGTGACAGGGCCATGCTCCAGGGTCTGCCTGAGCCCAGGTTGCCCTCTCGTCTGCTGCATCCTGACACCAGAGAAGCCAGGAAACTGTGCTGCAGGCCGCGCCATTAGCACTCAGTGCTGAGAGGAGCCCAGTCCTCAAGGTGAGGGGAGGGAAGCCACAGGACTCAGGATAGCCTAGGATTCCCTACTTTCCCCTGCGGTCTTTTCTCCAGAAATTAACTCCAAGTCTTCTAGACTGGACATCTGGAGCCCCCAAATCAAATTTCAAGAGGGTCTAAGAGAGTGCTGAAGAGGCACGGACGTCCCCTTCTCTGGGTTATGGGTTTGAGGGGAAAGGGCTTCGGCTTTGAGGATCTCTCCGGCCTCTCCCAAGGCCCTGCCTCCCTAGCCAGATGCGGGCCTCAAGAGTCCCGACCAGCTTCTCTGGTTTCCGGGCCATAAAACCAGCGCCTCCAGCTCTAAAGTTTCCCTAACGTTCTGATTCAGGTGGAAAACTTTTTTTTCAAGGTGTAAATTTCCTCTGCTGGGGTAGCGATTTATTCGGCTCTGAAGGAGCGGAAATTTGACCCGTGTTTTCCGATGTGAGAATAGGGGGGCGGGGAAGCCCCCGCGACCCTACATTTCTAAATCTCCACTTGGAAGATCCGGGTACGGCTGAAAGGCGCGACAATAGGGGGTGGGCCGGAGAGAGTAATTTGATGCAGAAAAACGAAAGGAAGTTGGGGGAACGGGGCAGCTTAGAAATGCCACCAACAGGGGCGGGGGTTGGGGGACAGAGGGAGACAGAGCCTCGGCTCAAGTTCCGCGACCCAGCGGGGCTACCAATGACCGCTAGACAAGTCACGTTCCTCCCCCATCAGCGCCCCCCAACGTTTCCAAAATACCGCGGGGTGCAAAGAGGCGCCCGGCCACCCCTAAGACCCCAACCCCAGGAAGGCTCTGCCCAGAAGGTCCTTTCTGGGGAGCTCCTGCTCTTTTCCCCAGAGCCACAGGTGCAGGCCCGCTGCAAACTTCGCCCTCGGCAGGCCTGCGGTGACCGCGCGTAGCAGGGAGCTAGACTGCAAAGGAAGAGGGCCCAGACCCGAAAGGCGGCCACCCGCCCGCCCTGGTCCCCCACCCGGCTGCGTCCATCCCGCGCGCGGACGCAGGACTCCGGGCGCGAGGGCCTGTCCCCGGCCGGCGCTTACGCGAGGTCATGCCGGGGTGCTCCAGCTCGCTGCGGTCGTTGGTGCAGCCTCCCTGCTCCAGCCTGGCGTCGGCCGCCGCGCAGCAGTAGCGGAGCGCGCAGGACCCGCAGCAGATGGTGGCGTCCAGCGTGTCGAAGTCCTCGGGGCACTGGAACCCCTCGTGGTAGTTGCCTTGCACGTCCACCCAGCCGTGGCAGTACTCGCCGGGCTGCTGGGCGACCGCCGCGTCCCAGCGCAGCCACCCCAGGAGGAGACAGAGCGCGAACACCGGCCCCATCGCCGCCGCGCGCCCGGGCGGCCGGGGGGACGCGCAGCCGGGGCTCCGGGAGGTGGCGCAGCCGGCTCGGGGCGCACCGGTTCCGCCCTCCGGGCCGGCGCCCGCTTCCGCGTGGTTAGCGGGGGCCGGGGAGGCAGCCGGGACGGCGGCCGCGGCTCTGCAGGCCGGAGGTCGGCATGGCGCGCTGGGCGGCGGCGGGAGCCGGCGGAGGAGCCCGGGACAGCTGCGCCCTCGGCCGGCTCAGGGCGCTCCGGGCGCGAGCGGACCGCCCCGGGCCCCGCCGCCGCCCTCCCCGCGCCTCAGCGGGGCCATCGCGCCCCGGCCGCCACCTCCAGGGCCGCGCGGCCCGGCTCGGGGCTGTCGCCGGGTCCCGAGAAGCGGCTCCCCAAGCGCAGGTCCCTCCCCGTCGGGCGGGAGAGCCGAGACCCCTCGCCGCCGCCCGGGACGCACAGCCGCCGCTGCTGACGGCCGCCCGCCGGCGCGCTTTAAAGGGAGCGGGAGGAGCGGCCAGGGGCGAAGAGAGTCCGCCCCCGGTCCCCGCCGTCGCCCCCGGCCCGGCTCCCCGCGGGCCGCCCCGCCCCGCCCCGCCGCCCCGGCCCGTCACGGCGCGCAGCCTCCGCGCACCTCGGCTGGGGAGCGCAGGGCGCCGCTGTCGCTCGGCGGGGACTTCATTCCCTGGCGCGGCCGTCCGCGCGCAGACCCGCTCCGTTCAAGGGCGCGACGCCGCCGTCGCCAGCCCCGCGCCTCCCCGCTCCTCACACTTCGTTCCTCCCGGCTGCTCCGTGCGCCCAGCCGAGGGGAGACACAGCCGCGAGAGTGACGATCCGGCCGGGCCGCGCGGACTCTGCTCTGGGCCGAGACGCACCTTGAGCCGCACGATACGCCCGGCGCGCCGTTCTCGGGCCCGAGCCTCGGGCCGCGCCGGGAGCCCCGGGCCAACGTCAGCGTCGTGGGCACCGCGCGCCTCGGCCTCTCCGCGCGGCTCCCGCTGGGCCTGTGTGTCGGACGCACCGAAAACCCGCGTTGCGGACGGAGATGTTGGAAAACAAAAGGGCCCAGGGTGGCCGGCACGGGCCGCAAGTGCCGGGCGGACGTTCCCGCCGCTCCCGCCGAGCGCGCTGCCGGAGAGGTTCGGGTCTCACCGTGAACACTACCGCCTCGTGCTGTAAAAAGGAGGGGACAGTCCAGGTGAAGAATCACTTCTGACCTCTCACCTTAAATCCTGAGTCTGTCGTGTGGTTATAAGACTAAAACTAGATGTCCGAAGTTCTGCCTGTTAAATACAGTTGTGTGAATATGTAACTTTCTCACTCCTTAAAAAACAGATATCTGGGGAATGATAGTAAACTGATAAGCTATCAGGTGAAGTCACGTGACATTTAAGCAAACAATGGCACAGTTTTTCTTGACTTAATTCGAGCATAAGAAATTGTTTTGCAGAAATTTCTTAGGTATGGGGATTTTATTGACAAGAATTATTGTCAATCTTAAAGGTTGCTCTTTTAAAAATCTACTTGTTTTGCAAGAAATATTGTTTGGATTGTTAATGTATCCTGACCAATTAGGAGAGAAAGTCATTTGGAACCACAGCAAAAGTAAGGTATAATGAGCATAATAAGATGGTAAAACTCCAAGACATGTTCACTCCAATAACTTTCCCAGAGCCACACCTCTCAAAATTACTTTTCTTACAATTTAGAGGTATTTCATGAAATCACAACGACATCAAGCTGTACAGCAGCGAAGGCCACTCTAGCTTACCTCTCTGGGGTAGGGTTTCTCTCATTATACAGCTGTTCTTTGATAGCATTAATATTTTAGGAGTGATTTGTTGGCACTCCCACCCCCTATTCATTACATTCTCCTTGCCACAGTGGGATTCCTTTCCGTGAGACACCAGCTACAATTAATTTCCTCACTCAAAGTCCAGTCTGCTTGACTTACTCAGAAGGCAGTTCATCTACATGTAGTTGGATGATATGTATTCATGAAAGTAACAAAGCCTCAATTAGGTGACACTTCATTGATCTCACATGGATGAACACTGAAACAACCAGGTATCGTATTTTCAAATCTAGTTCCGGATCCAAAGTGCATTTAAAGCCATCACAAATAATGAGCTTGGGGAGTTGACATAGGGAGAAATGTATGTTTCGTTTCTGGTCCTCGATCTCGAACGATACACTGACAGTTCTTCACTTCAAAAACCATGCTCTCAGGCGATTCTTTGCCAACAGTAGGAGCACAGGCACCTTTCTATGATTTGTAAACATCTAAAGTTTCTGTTATTCTATTACTATTTTACTAGTTTAGGAATTTAAAAGTTCTCAGAGTCCCGCCATCAAAGGCCTTGGGGAGGGGAATGGAGATAGAATATAAAGCTATAATATCTGGGATATTTTGCAGAGGTTTTAGAAATGTTATACTTTTCTCTGTCTCACGAGCACAAATCCATATTTCGGTGAGGAACGCAGTCATAGGAGATCATTCGTCCAGCGTGGCTCTCCTGTGGCCCTGCCTCCAGGATATTCTGCAGGAAATGAGTTAAATGATATGATGTCTGGGATTTGCTTTAATAAGCACCAGTGAGAGGGGAATGGAAGAAAAATAAAAGAAAGAGAAAAAGCAGGAAAGAGGAAAAGGGACATAATGGCAATGAGGGGACAGGATTGTGGAAACTGATGCACAACTGGTAACATGTTGATCCTCATCTTGGGTGAAGGGACTTCGAATAAAAGAAGTGAAATTCTAGTTGCTATACGAACAAAAGTAACATAGATTTTAGTAGTGGTGCTGGGGACTGAACCAGGGCCTCGCCTACACTACGTAGGAGACCTACCACTGAGCCACAGGCTCCATAAAGCCCCATGGGAGTCTGGGCTATGCCACATAAAACAGACACTGAATCATCTTTTTAAAAAACTTTTTCTGTTCATTTCTCTGTTTTTCATTCTTTGGAGCATAGTAAGTGACCTGAGTAAAGGACACGGGGAAGAAAATAGGACACTGTGGATGCAATAGAAAGGGACAGACGGTACCAAATAACTTAGGACAGATGGGGGAAAGGAATGCTCAGAGGCGTGCCTCCCAGGGGAGGGATACTCACCTTGACTAGGGAAGTCCCCATTAGCTCATTTGAGCCTGAAAAGAAAATTAAAATTTCTTCACCCCTTCCTCACATTCCTCCCTGGAATGATTTGTTGTCGCTAACCTTCCTTTAAGTATTTTGCCTGCGACTTAATGGAATTTTCTTCCTGGGATTACTCACTATAAAATTCTGATTCCAGGCTGGTGTGAATCTCGGTTACTTGAAAGATACTTTTCCTTAAATTTGCTTCAGCATTTATTTACGACTAGAAAACAGCAGGGTAGCAGCAGTATGAGGGTACATGCTCGGGCCCGGGGAGCCTAGTCCCAGGTCAGGGGACCTCTTCCATCCTGTGCATTAGCTAGCCTCATTCTCTTTATTTATAGAAAAGAGAGGGGTGCACCCCTCAGTCCCAGAGGCTGAGGCAAGAAGATCTTAAGTTTGAGCTCAACCTGGACAACTTAGGGATTTGTCTCAAATAGTATTTACTTATTTATTTATTTATTTACTTATTTTATTTATTTTTTTTTGAGACAGGGTCTCACTTTGTAGTTAGGGCTGTCCCTGAGCTCAGCCTCCAACTCACATCACAATCCTCCTGCCTCTGCCTCCCGAGTGCTGGGATTACAGGCGTGAGCCACCACGCCCGGCACTGTGGGATGTGGTGCTGGTTGCTGCTGGGTGCTCTACACCCAGTATGGTATGTGGTTTCTGGGGATCGAACCCGGGTCCTTGCGCTTGCAGGACAGGTGCCGGAACCACTGAACTAACTCCCAGCCCTTGTCTCAAAATTTAAAAGGGGGTGTAGCTCAGAGTAGAGGCCCTGGACTCAATCTCTAGTTGAGAGAGAGAGAGAGAGGAGGGACTGGCTGAGGGACGGACAGACAGAGCTTTTCGAGCAGTGTGTCCTGAATCACCTGGGGACTTGTTAAAACAGATCTTGATGCATATGTTCTGTGTTATGCCCTGCAGTTCTGCATTTCTTTTTTTTTTAAATTGAAATCTTTATTGGTACATTACATATACACATCATGATTGCATTCGATAATGGGGGGTTGTACCAGTATATGACACAACTTAATTCTCATTTTTTCCCATAGCCCTACCTGCCCTACCACTCCCCTATATACATAAAATTTGTTTCCTTTCTTTTTTGTTATAATCTCTTTATTTTTCCCCTTCACTCTATTTCACTTTGAGCATTTTCTATTTCATGATATATAACATACAATTCTACAACTCATTTACATCTTTATTTTCTCATACCAGAGAAAAGATGCAATATGTACCTACCTGTGACCTATTTATTTCACTTATGAGGATATCCACAAGGTATGTCCATTTAAGTAGAAATGATTCAAGCTTATCATTTTTTATGGCAGAGTAATACTCCATTCTGTAGAAGAACCACAGCTTTGCTAAATCTTGGAAACAACCCAAATGTCCATCAACTGGAGACTGGATAAAAAAGCTCTGCATTTCTAATGAGTGCCCAGCTAATGAGGTGCTGTCAAGGCTGCTGGACTGAAGAGAATACTCTGAGTCCCTCTGGCTTCCCACTGCCTTGTCCCCGGCCACCAGGAAAGGATGACAAAACCAAAGGGGCACGGCCACCCTTGGCTCATTGGCTTTCTCCCTGCACCACTCTCTGGCGTTGTTTGGGAGCACAAGGTGCTGAGTGACCTGGCTTCACACCTGGAACTCCAGCTCAGGAGCACTTCCGGGGGGAGGGGCCTTGCGGAGTCAGCGCCAAAGGAATCAGTGGAACAGACCGGTGTGTCACCTTTGTCAGGCACAGAGAGAGGCAGACGCTGGCCACATGTATCCAGGAATACAGGCCGCTGGTGAAGATGCAACCAGCCAGCACAAACGAGAGAATCCTGTGGTTTTGTGTCAGACAAGGACCATGTCACCTTGAGCGAGGTCACTATTTCAGTTTAGGAATCTCAGCTTCCTATTCTCTACAATGAGGGAAGAGGGAGCAAGTAATCCCTCCTTTGAAAGACTGTCAGAAGGACCCAAAATAAAACATAGTTTGACACAGAGTTGGTGCTTCATAACCGCTATTACGACCTACCGCCTGCTGATGTGAGTCCGCAGCTGATTAACTACAGCGAGCTTCCTGTTAACCAAAACAGCCCTATTCCCTGATTAATTAGAATAGATTATTTACAGTTCCCCGTCATTCATCCTCCTTTTCATTAGATGTGCCCGCTTAGAACCACTGGCACCTGAATGTTGATTATTCATTTTTAGCGCTGGTCTCCTGAGCCGTGCCCGGTAGGCTCTCACGCGCAGGTGGGCGTTTAATAAGTATCTGATTAGTCTGTGATTCTGGGTGATGTCAGTAGCGACGTAATTTATTGACCCAGGCTCCTGGCCTCCTTCCGGGGCATGTATAATCGAGTGGCATTTTTCATGGAAAAATATAAATTAAATTAATTGGCATCCATATTTAATTGAAACTTCCTTGTCAGTGGATGGATTCTCCCCAGACGCCATCCTTTTCTCAGCACGGGGTATTTCCTTAGGGCGCTTACAGCCTGGAAAGAGGCTGGCGTCCTTCCCGCAGATCTCTGAGGAGCTGGCTTTCAGCAGAGTTAGAGCACGTAAAAAGTGAAATGACCCTGGAAAAATGGTTAAGTTGCTTCTCAGCAGCCAGGTGGTCTGTGGATGTAGAGAAGGTTTGGGGAGAAAAAAGAATACACAGAGGGTTCTTGGATTATTTCTGTCATACTTCTATTTTCTCCTTTATCCTCCCTGATACAATGTTTTGAAAAATTGTAAGCCACTTTTTAAAGTCTGTAAATCACACAGAATTATTTTGAAAACTGCTACACAGTTGCTGCCAAAAGCATCTTTCTCTATTTTAGTTTCCCTACTCAAACAGGCTGTTTATTTGGTTCTGTGGGTAACAAGGGGTCGGTGAGGCAAAAGTCCACACTTGTGGATCAACTAAGTTTCCTCTGGATCAAGAATATACAAAGTACACTTGACCTTGGCTTGCAAACACTTGCGCTGAGTCGAGGGACTCGGCTAGGGGACCTGGGAAGAAGAGTAACGGTCCATATGTACAGTGGAGCAGCGGACCCAGTGTTATCCCCTCCTAGCGCGAATGGGCCCATAATACTCTCATCACAAAGGATGGCACTGATCTTTAATACCTCATATTCATTTCTGCCTTTAGGGTTCTTCCTTTATGTGCTTTGCCCTCCTCTTTTTAAACAAAATTTTTAACCAGTCTCACTTCATACTTCTTTAACATACTTTTTATAATCAATGGCAAATGGAAACTTCTCCTCGGCATCTTACTTTGGCTACTTGAACTGGGCTTGCAGGAGCTACTGCAGTTGTAGCTCTCTGCGGTGTTATTCCAAATGAGCATGTCAAAAACTAGAATTCAGCAGTTCCCTAATTTATATATCATATGCTTCTCTTAATCTCCCTAAAAGGTCATAAAATGTCACGAGGTCTAGTGTTAAATTTAGTTCACTTTATTGATAGAGAATGATTTATGCCCCCCTATACAGACACATTCTGTATCATCTATTGCTGTCTGTCTGTGAGCTATCTAGCCTTCTGTGTCCTTTAAGTTTTCTTTTGCTCTAAGTAAACACCTCCCCAATTATTTGAGTAATGGTATCCCCTTCCTGCTTCCAGGGGGAGGCCTGTCAGTCACAGTACTCCCCTCTTGGGCAAGGGTAGAGCATGAAATCGCACAGAAGCAGTCAGAATTCTTGATCTGCCAGACTTTGTGAGCAGTCCCCAGGTGAGCAAAACCAGCCAGTTAGAATCTTTCTGTGGGGTTTGTTGCATAGATGATGAGGAGAAAGGGAAGCTCCCTTCCATTCACACAGTGAACCGGGGGACATTTTCTTAGGGCGGGCTGTCACAGACAGTCTCCATCATGTGAGAGAGATCTAACTGAAGATAAGGTCAATTAATACAGACAAGAGAGGCAACAAAAGAAAGAGACAAAATATTTGAGTTCCTCAACACAGCCAGGCTGGAAGCTCACACAAGCCTGTCCTCTGTTACATGAGACAGCACTTTCATTTTTGGTATAAGCCAGCTTGGAATGGGTTTTGGTCGTACATAACTGAAAACATCTTGACCACTACAATAAATATTATAGAGATAGCATTAATAAATGACTACTGCCAGTAACCAGGGGACAGTAAAGCTACCAAAACAAAATGGCATGAAATTACAGCATCAGAGCTATGTCAGGAAGGAGAAATGTTTCACTCACCTCAGTGGGCCTCAGGTCAATAGACTTCAAGTTAGAGTTCCCAACATATCAGGCATGTCATGAAATCAATTTAGTGAGACACAAATGGCCTTTGTAAAAGGCTAGAAAGAGAGCACATATCCCACAAAGAAAAGTAAATGTGATTTCATGACATTTTACTTCTGGCATTATATATAAGCAGAGATGTTTTTGGAAGAGGTAGAAAATGTCATTTTTACTGAATGACATGATCATAATATTTTGAGGAACAAAGATTCATCACAACACTGGATAGAGAAAAAGAGTCAAAACTGAAGCAAATTACAAGCCATATATTCTAATGAAGGAAATATTTTCCATAAATGATATTTTGTGCTTACCTCGGTGCACATATCTGTGTAGGAAAGGTAGGTGGGGCTCAGGCTTGGAAAGAAAGTGATCAATTCATGGTACATCTGACTCTACTCATTTGCTTTCTGGAGTTACCTATTCAGTTCCTCCATGTTCATCTGTAGCAGAGCTGTGTGAGCCCCTGCTTGTTCCCTTGGGTCTAGTACAGAAATTTGCTTTCTTCTGCTTGAGAGGGTAGCAGAGTCAGCAATGCACGTGTCCCTCCAGATCCTCTGTGGCTGCTGCCACAGGGCAGCCAGTCCAACCTTTTAAGGACCAACCCATCTTGGTTGTTGGCTAAGAGACACATTGCCCTCAAGATAGCCACTCTGCCAGCCTGCACCACAGCTCTCTTCTGTGCGTTCTCATGTAGCATGAGGGGTCTTGTAAAGCCCTCCCCACATGACCATTGAGAGCTTCTGAAGTGCTGATTCAATCTCTATCCGGCCACCTCTCATGGTCACATTAACTGCCTTGGTTCAGAACCACACACCAGGGCCATCTCCTCTGAGAGTCCCAGATAGAGAAAGGGACAAACCTTTCTCTGCTTTTCTCTTCATCCTGAATTTGTTGACTTACCGCATCTCACAGACTCAGACGAAGTGGCCAGATCACAACTGCTGCACAATTGCTTCCAAAATGTGTACCTTTCCTGTTACCTAGCTCCACTTGGCCAGGCAGGGTAGTCAGAGTTGCCCCTTACATCATTCTCAGAGGTCCACCTATGATTTGTCACACGGGCATTGCTCTTAAGATGGAGATACAACTTAAAGAATTTGTTTAATCCTCCAGATATTCAAGACTCTTCTTTCCATACATGGTGTGGATGGTTTGGATGTACAAGTGGGTCCTTTGTTTATGTGCTGAAATTTAATTCCCAGTGTGAGGAAGTAAAAGGGGAGAAACTTAACCCAATTATAGCATTTAGAGTTTGGACCTTGGAAAGGTGACTAAGATTAGATGAAGTCATCAGGATGGAGCTTTCATAACCAAATACTGCTGGTTTTTTAAGAAGAGGGAGAGAGACCCGATGATATACAGTCACGTTTGGTCACATGTGTGCCCTCTGTCTCTTGCCACTCAGTGTCCTGCACAACTCTGGGACTGTGTCAGCAAAGAGGCCATTAGTAAATTCAGGGCCTGAATCTTGGACCAGAACCAAAGGCAAAATTTTCTTTCTTTTTTTTTTTTTTTTTTTTGAGGCAGGATGTTGCTATGTTGTGAGTCTGACCCCAAACTCAAAATCTTTTCTCCTCTGCCTCTTGCAAAGTGGAATGACAGGTACATACCACCAAGTCCAGCTCAAACTAAATCTCTTTCCTGAGAAGTTGCCCAAGCTTGGAGATTTCACTATGGTAATAGGGAGTAGACTCATACAAAGGCCTTTGGAAAGAAAAAAACCGGCAATTGAAACCTAGGTATTGAAACTTCCTCTTCCTTCTTGTTTCAGCAAGTGCTGAATGTCCTCAGGTAAATGGGCACCTTGACTCACTAGGAGGAAAGCAAGAAAAAGTGAAATATGCTGCTGAAATAATTGACATAGTTTAATAAATATCTTTTTAGAAGAATAAGTATCATTCTGTGTTTTGGTAAATTTGAAATGTACTCATGTATTTTAGATAGTGCCTACACATTAAACAATGGGCATATAAGTTCTTGGTATTTCTACCATAGTAGCTGAGAAGAGTTTCTGACCCTTGTAAGAGTGGTTGGGCCTTTGTAAGCATGGGACCAACCCCATTTCTCCATTTAAGACAAGAAACTTCTAGGCATACTTAAAGCACACAAAATTTATTTCCCTAAATCTGCAATCAGCAAACTTTTTCTGTACAAAAGCCAGATAGTAAACATTTTAGGCTTTGCAGGCCAGATGGTCTGTGTTGCAGCAACTCAGTTCTGATGCTGCAGCATGGGACAGCTGTGGATAAATAAATGAAAGGCAATGGCTGTATTCCAATAAAACTTTATTAACAGATACTGGGATTGGAATTTTATGCAATTTTGATTTGTGACATTTCACTTGAGTTTTTGATCGTTAAAAATGTAAAACCTGTACTTAACCTGTAGGTAATATAAAATGTAGACCTCTTTTAAAATTAAATACTTTCATTTTTCTGTTCTTCCTGGAAATTTATGATGCAAACAAATGCAGCAATGACCCCATCATGGCTAGTGTAGGACACACCGTCTCTGTGCTGCCCTCTGCTCTCTAACACAGAAGAGGAGAAAGGTGCGTACACCTAAACTACAGTGAGGACGTGACCCGGACACTCGAAGTGACATCCTTCCAGATCTGCAAACACATTCAAATGATTCAAAGAAACTATTGACAACAAGCGTCACCATTCTTTATTATGCCTCCTCACCAGTCTTCTGAGTTTCTTCCTTGTTAAACCCTGGATAACACAGGCCAAGTCATAGATGTCTCCAGACAGAAGAAAAGATCATACCAAAAACATCAAAAGGGAAAGGTTAATCCACAGAAACCTACATTTTCCCTAATTTAGATAGTTTTCCAAAAAATATCCTGTAGTAGAGACTGGAATTTTATATTGCGTAGTTTTCACAAATCCATGAGAAAAGGGAATCCATAGCAACATGAAGAAAATCATTCAAATTCTGTATCTAGACCCTTGCTCTTAACATCTAGGCCACAAAGGGGTACATTATGGGTCACTCATAAAAGTTTGGCAAGGACGCATATATGATCTGCTTAAGAAAAATAAGTATATGATGTCATTAGAAAATGTTCCAGACCAAATGGTTAAATATTCACTGTTAAGCTACTTAAATCAGCTATCTGGGCCTTTCAGTTACACAGAACAACTCATTCTTAGTGGGTCTGGGATAGCACTGTGCTGCTGTAAAATCCCCTTCTGGGGGATTGTCACCATCTCTCAGAGTGCAGAATTTGCAAGTCATTTATGGCAGTATGTGTGAGGTTAGACCCAACTAATTCTAGCTAACACTATTTTTATTGCCCAAAGAAAATGCTAACTAAATAAATCAATGTGTGAAATAAAATTTCTCACCAGAATCACACTATCCATCAGATTCCCGAGAACCACTCATTTTCACATTACATAATTTAAGTTAATTGAAAGAAAATATGCTAGCATTTTGATGATATAACTAGACCTCAGAGGCTTCATTGTGAGGAACAAAAAATAGGTCATTCATACAAGAAATATTCTTTTTAGGAGAACTTCATATAAAGTTATCAAATTAGAGAACACTGGAGTTCTGATTTGCTAAAATTAACTTTGTTGTTAAGTCTTTATTTTAATCTAGTCATCTATAGGTTTACATAAAAAGATTTCCCTGAATGGAGGGTTCTCAAAACGCTGGTTATTTCTCATCGCCCCCTGGTTTGGAAGGTCTGTATGAATTAATTCCACAGTGTTAGGCACTGTGCTAGGTGCTGGCTGTGTGTCACCTTGTTTAATCAACACATCATCCCAAAGAGAAGAATACATAAGTAAATTTTCCCAAGGTTCAACAGCCAAATGTACAAATTCCATACTCATGATCTCATATAGACTTCAGTATGCAAATCTGTCCCTTGAATCCCAGGTACATTCTGTCATCTGTCTGTGACAAAGGATCCAGAAATGTGCTAGAAATAAAGGATAGCTCCTTTAAAAAATGGTGCTGAGAAAACTGGCTATCCACATGCAGAAGAATGCAACTAGATAATATATCTCACCTTGTACTAAAATAAAATTAGAAGGTGTCAAAGACCTAGATATTAAAACAGCAACACTGCCTGAAATCCCTGGTGAGACAGGAGGATCACCTGGAATTCGAGGCCTGCCTGGTATACATAATAAGTTCAAGGACAGCCTGAACTACTTAGTGAGGCCCTGTCTCCAAAAAAAAAAAGAAAGAAAAAGAAAAGAAACACTGAATCTACTGGAAGATAAATAGGTAAAACTCTTGAAGATACAGGCACAGTCTCTCCAGTTGCATGAGAACTAATACAAGAATTGATGGGAGTAGGTACATAGCTCAGTGGCTCCATGCATGCCTGGCAAGTACAAGGCCCTAAATTCAATCCCTGGAACCACAAAAAAATAATCCAGCAAATGGGATTGTATCAAACTAAAAAGCTGCAACACAGCAAAGGAAACAACCAACAGAGTGAAGTGACAACCTAGACAGTAGAAAAAAGTCTTGCCATCTCTTCCTCAAATAGAAGACCAATATCTAGAACATATCAAGATCTCAAAAAAATTAGACCCCTCAAATAACATAACAAATCAAAAAAGAGCAAATAAAATGAACATATACTTCTCAGAAGAAAAAGTACAAATGGCCAATAAGTACATGAAAAAAATATTCAACATCTTTGACTATTAGAAAAATTCAAATCAAAACAACACTGAAATTCTGTTCTCACAAAGAATGGCTATTTTCAAGAACTGAAATATTATAGGGAAAAATAAAGCCTTCCAATTGTTGTTGGGATGTAAGTTAGTATAAAAACTAGAAATCAGTACAGAGATTTTTTTTTAAAACTAAAGATAGAAATTCCATTCAACCCAGCTTATACTACTTTGAGTATCTTCCCAAAGAGCTAAAGATTTCTAATGCTATTGTAGTGATACTTGTATACTTAAGTTTACATTAGCATGACTCATAGTAGATGAATCTTGAAAACAGCCTGTCTATGTACAGATGAGTGCATATACACAATGCAGTACTACTCAACCAAAAAGAAGGGCAAACTTCAGTCATTTGTAGGAAAATGGGTGCATCTTGGGACCATAATACTAAGTGAAGTAAATCAAGCACAAAATTTAAATATCATGTTTTCTCTAACATAAGAAATCCAAAGTATGACTAATGTAAAGTGAACATAAAAATAGACAACAGGAAAAGGCATGCAAGTAGGCCTCGTGCAGATAAAAAGAAGATCTAAAGATGGAGGGAGAGAAAGGGAGAGAATAGAGAAGTAAAAAGGATTAAGATGTAATCTGTGTACGTACAAAATCCCCATGATGTATATGTTCCTGATGTATTGCTAACATGAACTAATAAAAATTTTTAAAAGAATAAAAATAAACCCATCCTTGAGTTCACTATAAAGCTTCTATACAATAAAAATAATGGGGATATATTTAAATAATCATTTGGTTGTTATTTAAATAATCATTTGGTTGTCCTCTTCATGTAAAACAAAAATTTAAATTGAAGGTTTTTCTCAATAAAAATCCTTTGGTGTTCCTGTTGAATTGACCCAACATTTTCAGGTTTAATGTACTGGTTGCTTTCTACCTGGGGAGCCCTGCTATCCAGCAATAGCTTTTCAGTCACTTGACAAATTTCTACTAAGCTGAAGAATTAGATTTCTCAAACAACCCCTTCCCAAGGGCCTCATATACTCCTCAGCCTGGCTCCCAGGCCAAATGTATTAGTGCCGGAGAAAGTGTCACTCAATAGTTCTTTTTTAATTAGAAAGCTGATTTATGATAAGTGAAATAAATAGGACACACATAATTTCTCTAGTCTGAGAAATTGAAGGTGTAAATGAGGTCCAAAACATGTAATAGGTATTGTGAAATAGGAAGGCAATATTCAGAGGGAAAGGGAATCTAAGGAAGAGGTCAGGGGAAAGCAAGAAGGGAGAGAAAAAATGTGACATTAAAAAAGAAAAAATGGAAACAGAGCTTATGCATATGGGTGGGTAAGAAGAGGAGTGGAAGAGAGGGTAGGACAATGGGAAAAAATAAGAATCAAGATATACCATGTAAAAATACAAATTCTCAATGATGTATGTGGTCATAATATGTATTTAAAGTGTACCAATAAAGGGAAAAAATTAGGAAGCTGGGTTTTCAAGGACCACAACTTAATTAAACTTTCACCTTCAAATAATTTTTTCTGCAATTAAAAATAATTTTTCAGCATATTAAATATATAGTATATTAAAGTTGACTTGGAGGTTTCTTCATTCATTCTCACTCATGTAATATTTAGCCATTGCCAAAAGTTATGAGTTGGAAAATAATTGGCCTCTGGAGCAAAGGCATCACAGAAGAACAGACAGATGTCCAAGCAAAGGATCTTAAGACTTGCAGTTACTCAGAAACGCTTGTCCTGGACAAGTGAAACACATTCAGCAAAGGCCGAGAGTTTGGTAACACTGGAGCAGCAGGTGTGTCTGATACCTGGAACTAGACAGTGACATGCAGACCTGAGTATATACCATGGATTTTCATTCCATCCAAAATGCAGTGGGAACCCACTGAAAGATGGTTATCAGGGAGGCTTACATTTCTTGAAAGGCCCTTGCCAATCTGTAATTCTGGTAATGTTATCAAAAATCTTCCAACCCAAAACATTAACTATAGAGGATGGAAGGGATTGGGTCAGAGAACTCAGATTTGATGGAGATTTTGGGTACTCCCAGAGAAACTACATGGATCAGACTTAGAAAAGCCAAGATAGAAAAGTTTGCAAGTACAGACATTCCTCACTTAAGGACTGACTTCCACTCCTGTGAGTAGGTCATTAAATGAATTGCTTGCTAAATGAGGGACTGTATATAGTACGTACATTACAGCATGCAGAACAAAGAACTAGTCCAAGAAAACTCCAACTTTATGACTTTGCTTTTATTTGCATAACTCTTACATGTAATAACATGTAGGTCAATCTAATGGCATCTTCCGAAAAAGAAAATACATGTCCTACATGTGTATTAAATACTCTACAATGTTTCTAACTACAAACAAGCACAACACACATGAAAACACAGTGTCCTATACATTATTAAAATTTCAGATTGCAAGATAATTGTCCAGAGGAAGAAAATTTTAGCAAAATTTACTACATGCAAAATTTACCCTGGGACCCACTGTCTTAAGGCTCAATCTTGGTTATCCTGGAAGTAGAAAGACCTACACATGAAATTCTCCCAATAAACTGGAAAGACATGGTCAAGAAAATAAAACTTGAGTGGTTAAAATTAAAATGTCCTAAAGTAGTTATTATTCAGGAGAGGAGCCAAAATGTAAACATAGCCCCTAATTATTCATACTTGTTAAATCGGAATATTAATGTTTCATGCGTACCAACTGAAGTATGGATAGTTCATACCTTCACTCAACAGATGGAAAAAATTAAGTACAATGCAATAATATAAATAAATCTCAGTCAACTACTAAAAGAAAAGAAAGGAGAAAGAATATTAAAAGTTTTTACTCATCAGTATTTGCAGTAGATATATAAACTAACAAGTGATTTTATGACTAGAAAAAATATTTTTAAATATATAAGCTTTTTTGTAAGAGTAATATGAAGAGCACAAGCACTCAGAAAAATTAAAAGTAACATGTAAAAAGCAAAACAAATATTTTAAAATCTGGTATTAAGTTATATTAATTAGAAGGTAAAGCACATTGTCAACTTGGTTGATTTGAGAGCCACCCAAAGGACTGGTAAAATACAATTTGGGGTGTGTCGATATGGGTCATGAGGTATGACACATATATGATCCTGGTCCATTCCTCTAGCACTGTTGCCCTGCTCGGCTTGCTGGTCGCCATGAACTAACCAGCTTTGTTATGCCACACTCTTCCACAACCATATTCCTGCCTTGGAGCCAAATGAACATGTATGGAATCTAAAACTGTGTCAAATATCCTCTCCTCTTTGAAGTTGTGGGTATTAAGTAGTTTGCCCCAAGAATACCAAAGTAGATCAACACAGAAAATTGATACCAGAGAAATAATGTTGCTGTGACTGTACCTGACCATGTGCTTAAAAGCCTTTCAAATTGGCTTGCAAGAGGAATTTAGAAAGGTTTTGAGATAGCTAGAAAAGCCATAGAATGTTATAAGCAAGGACTCAGATTCAAAGCATGATTCTGTTCAGAGCTCGGAAGACTAGAATTCTGATAGAAATGTGGACAGTAAAAGCAAGGCTCAAGAGGTATCAAATGGGGATTCTAGAGAATGGACTACAGGCCATACATGTTACACTCTGGGGAAATAAAGATTATCTATATTTTGCATCTGTCCTAAGACTGCAAGAGACTGAGATTAAGGTTGGTGGATTAATTGATCTGATAGAAGAAATTTCAAGGGAATATAATGTTCAGTTATGGTATGGGTACTGCTGGCTGCACTTAGACAGATTTATAGTGAGAATCAAGTGTAAAAAACAAAGCAGAAAAACTTAAATTTTGGACCCTTGAAAACCACCTATATAATTGAGACCAAAGGAGATGTGGTTTCTTAAGAGGTTAATATCATTAAAAAAAAAAAAAAAAAAAAAAAAAAACCAAGATTTTTGAACAGGGTCAAAAAGGAGGACATCTTGGAAATATTTCAGCAACCAGGCAGACTCCACCTGCCATGAATACAAAAGTGTCAGCCTTTCTTTAAGACACTCTGCTGGAAAAGGGCCACTCAAGAGACCCGGTTCCTCGGGATTCATTTTACAATATTCAATAATCCACATGTTCAGAGGCCACTCCAGCCATGGTCCCAGGGCTCCTAGTTCCTTCTAGCAGTAGTCCTTGTGGGATGATTTTTCCAGTATGCAGAGTGTAAGAGTCGTGGTTCATGAAGGCTTCCACTCAAATTCCAAAGGAAGGCCCATGAAACTATTTAAGGACCAATGAGGAGGCAGTGTACAAAGCTGTATGGATGAAGCCAACATTGCAGTAGAAACCCAAGGAAGTCAGAGATGGCATGAACATGGAATGTTCACTGAAGAGAGCTGCAGGCATGTAGGCAGAACCAGCCCCAAAGGGGGTCCATGTGCGGTACAACCAGCAAGGCCGTACAAATGAGGCCATCTAAGCCTTCTGGAACTCACCTGTGGCCACCATGTGCCCCAGTTGCCCGAACAATGCTATGGGATTTCAACATGGTTTGCAAGGTTGTGGTCTTGCTTTGGTCCTATTCTTTGGTACCCCTCTCTTTCTCCCTTTTGGAATGAGAATTTCTACCCTATATATTGTATTTTAGGATTATGTAGCTTTTTAAACAAAGGTTCACACACTAAGTGTTTGTTTCGAATCCCAGAAGAGACTGACTTAAAGTCCAAGTATCTTCTAAGACTCTGAGAAAAGGATTCATGAATTTTCAGTTGTATACAGGGTAGCTGTATCACAGTAGGTGCAATTATGAACTTGTTATCATCTTGGAAATTAAGTAGAATTTGAGGAGATGTGTTAGACTGTCAAGTTGATGAAGGGTAGGCTGTGACAGTTAAGATGGACTGTAAGTTTGCTCTCCCCAGAAATTAGAAAACTAATTGTCTAGGTGGATAATATAAATGTGGCCTTAGAGTCTACACATGGAGACTTACCTCTTCTTCTCTGGCACTGTTTGCCAGCTCTGCTTCTTGACAACCACATACTAAGCAGTTTTGTGCACCATCTGTCTCCACTATGATGTTCCCTGCCTTGCAACCAGCCAACCATGGAAGGAACCCTCTGAAACTATGAGCTAAATAACTTCTTCTTTATACTATGTTTATACTTCTTTATACTTGTCCCAGGAGTGGGAAAGCCAATACAATCAATATCAAACAAACTTGATAAAAGTCATCATTAGGAACTTAGTTGATCATTTTACTGTATAAGAAATTCATCGGGATTATAGACTATTCTAAACTTGTATGCACTCAATAATAAAATCTTCACAAGTACAGAAAAAAACCAACAGAATTATGTAAGATTATTAGCAAATAACCAACACATGCTATAGGGAAATTTCAACATATGTCAATTATTTGTAAGTCAAAAACACTGTAAATTTTTATGAAGGTTTGCAAAATGAAACTTTGAAAAACAGATTATTTATCAGCTTTTTTTTTTTTTTTTTTTTTTTTTTGATACCAGCGATGAACTCAGAACCTTGTGTTTCTGAGGCAGGCAGTGAGCTAAACCTCTAGCCCATATCATCTTGATTTTAAAAGGTAATAATGGAACCCTACCTCTTATAGTAAAAGTATGCAGTTTACAAAAGTCTATTGTACAAAATGGTAGCTATAGTTAATGACAGTTTATTAAATCCTTGAAGATTTAACTTACTCATAAAGTTGATTTTAAATGTTCATACCAGGAAAATAACAATGCAAAGTAATAAGTATTTTAATTAGCCTAAGTAATCAATTATTTTGCCATTTTATGAAGTATACATATTTTGAGACATCATGTGATATACCATAAATATATACAATTTTAACTTTCCACTTAAAATTAGTTTTTCAAAGAATACACTCTTCTCCAATATGAAATATTTCATAACCTGATCATATATTAATAAAAAGGAATTAAGATATCTTGTGTACATGTACCAAATTGCCATAAAGAATGTAAATATTATGTACCACAAACATCTACTAATAATAAATTTAAAAATAAGTTTCTAAATTTTGCAGATTTTAAACACTAGTTAAAACACAATTTAGAGTCTACTAAAAAGTTTTCATAAAATGCAATAAATGCTAGTGGGTCCACTGGTTACTCATCTAGAAAAACATACACTAGATTCCTACCTCATACCATGCATATTAATCAAAGACACTAGGCGATTCCATCAGTTTTCTCATCACCAGGACAGAATATCTGATACTAGTGACTTAAAGGAGGAGAAATTTATTTTGGCTCTCAAGCTCAGTGAGTTCAGTCTATAGTCAACAAGCTTTTAGCAGATGGCTGGTGGGAGAGTCTGACAGAAACGTCTCACATCATAGCGGTCAGGAAGCAGAGAAAGATAGGAGAGGCTAGGGAAAAGGGTACACACCCCAGTGACACATCCCTTCCCATCAGGCCCCTCTTATGACCCTTGGTGCACATTTAGATCCAAAGCATAACAGTCAGAAACAAATAGTTGAGCAGTAGGGCTGTCATCCATATTCTTCAGGTAGAGGATGGAAAGCAGAGATACAGGAAAGAAAGAAGATGACTTAATCTTATAAACATTCTACTGACAGACTCTTGGCCAATGTATTAATGGAATTTGTGAATGGAACTGTCCTTATCTTTGAGATGCTTTTAAAAGTACCTATCTGGTTTTTGGAATCAATTATGGTAAGTAAACGCGATGGATGGGTTTTTGTGGATGTAATTTTGTTTGTGAGATAGCCTCCTGTAAGAGAGATGAATCTTACACACTGCCCAGAGATCTCATATATTAACGTGGGCCCGGATTGCATCCTCTGTGGGAAAAAAGGACCTGAAAAGCTTCGCCTGGGCCTTGAAGTTACATATGTGCCTTAAATTATGAATAAATAGTAACACTGGGTAAAATATCTGAGTTGTTTTGACAATCCAAACCTTTTTCTCTGAAACTATAAACAGAGTCCAAAAAAGACAAGCCACAGCCTGGCAAAGTTTATTCACAGTGCAACTAACCAAAGAAGGACCCATCTAATGAGTTTATCAAGAAATCTTACAAGAGGGAAAATAGACAAACTGCATAAGTATTCCCAGGATTCCCAGCTGGTAAAAACATGAAGAGATGTTCACTCTTGTAAGGAACTGGAAAAATTCAGGTTAAAGTTGCTATGAAATGCTTTGTGAGGTCATATAGTTTATTGCCAAAGTTCTGGAGAAACTGTAACATTTATATAATTTTAGTGTGAATAAAAAATAATTTTGATGTAATTTGCCACTATCCTACATTATAATACATTCTATAACCCAGACACTCCTCTCCTAGATATTCTTGTTATCTAGATATTCTTGATATTCTCCTCATATTCTTGTTATCAGGACCCAAAAAGGTTGATAGAAGCACTATTTATTTAAACTTCAGAATGAATCATAATTTAGATGTATATTTTAAGTGTGTTAAATGAACTATATGTGATATGTGTAAATCTTAAAATCATAACATTAAATTTAAAAATTGGAGACGATAGCATACTTAACCAATTTTATGAATTTCTAAACCAGATAAATGTTAAGGATTCATAGTTATTGTTTGATGTTATCTTAAATGAAGGAATCATTACACAATTTAGGACAGTGGTTATCTATGTGCACTAGGTAGAATAATGGGCCCCCAACAGAAATAACCAAATCCTCCCAGCATTCATGAAAATCTGACATGACAGAGGAAACCTCACAGATGGTACTAAACTCAAGATCTTGCTATCGGAAGATTATCCAGGACATATGAGTTGGCCCATTGTAATCACAGAGCTCGGGAGGCAGGATTATCAGAGAGGAGATATGCAGGTGGAAGCAGAGGGTGGAGTTGGAAGAGAAGATTTGCAGATGACAAGCTGCTGGTTTTGAAGAGACAGGAGTGTACAGTGAGGTCAGGCATGTGTTAGCCTCTGAAAGTTAGAAAAGGCAAAAAATGGCTTTACTCTCAGAAAGAATGCGGCCCTGTAGACAGACCCATTTTACATTTTTGGTCTCCAGACCTGTGAGATTATAAAATTATATTGGTTTTTTTGCTCGTTTATTTGAGACAGGGTCTCACTGTGCAGTTCAGGCTGGCCTTAAACTCCTGGTGATCCCCTACTCCAGCTTCCCTGAGTGTTGGCTTTATAGGGGTGTGCCATCACACCCGGCTAAAAGTATATCACTTTAAACTTCTGAGTTAGTGGCCATTTGTTACAGCAACAATGGGAAACTAATACACTGTGACAAAGACAAGGCTGGGAGAGTGAAGCTCTGCATAGATTCAATGAAACAGGCCAGTGTGCTCAGGGACCTTGAATGAAGCTTCCCAAGTCTCTGTTCCTTAACTCTGTCTCTCTGTCTTTTGAATTATATAGGCATGGTTTTTTTAAAAAAAGTATCAAATACACTGAAAAATTTCACATGCACACAAAATGCAAATATAGAAGTGCAGCAGGTTTGGGGAAAAATAAGAGGCTTTTCACCATATGCTGTATTTGAGATACTAATAGAACATTCAAGAAGAGGTACAGACAGCAGAGAATGGAGTCTGGAGCTCAGGAAAGAAGTCTGAGACTGTCATCGTCCTGCTGGTAATCAGGACCATGTGTGAGCTACTCAGGCAGAGCAGGCACCCTGACAACCACGGCTGGCCTCCCAGTGAAAGACAAATTGAAACAAGGTGTATACTCCAACAGAAGAGAGCATGGAGAGATTGAAGAGAACATCTAATTTGCTCCTTTTCTTTTTTTTAACTTCACAAGCACACATTTTAAAGTTTATGGTGATGTTATTCTTGAGAAATCCATTACTCACCTTTCTTCGGGTCAAACTATAATGGCCAGGCTACCCCTGGTCAACTCTTCCTAAAACCTCAGCCACCAGACTCCAGAGAAGAGAATCATCAGAGACTGGGAACTCTGAGATCTACTGCCTTTTCCCTGCAGCAGGAATGAGCCAAGACAGAGAGCTTCGATGATACCAAACACAAAATGTGGCAGTAGCTCTCTTCTCAGATCTTATGCACGTGATGAGCACTACAAGGCTGTGAGGGCTACTGTTGTCCTGTCTGTGAGTTGGGAGGTCTTCTTTGCTTGCAGACATTCCAGCCTGTGGCCTTTTCACAGCCTTGTTTTCTTAAAACACACCACCACCTTCTCAGATCCCCTAGGTGAAGGAACGGGCATAGGAAAGCATGAAAATGACAACTGGCTATTTACAGACAGCAGTCTAAGGAGTGTTTTATTCTTGGCATATCCAAATCACATCGGGTTGTCTTGTAGCACATTGTGTGTTTGGGTTGGTTTTTGTTATTTTAGTCTGAACACACTGAAACTCTGAAATGAAACATGTGTTCTTTACAGCTTCGTGCCAGCGCTCTGATGTACAAGAAACATCTTTGCTTTGACTACCAGGGAAGAATTTTAATCTCACAGTGGCAATGAATTAGCAATTTGACTTCTTAGCATTCACAAGCATTTTTGATGATGACCTGTGGATGTTTTCTCTTTCATCTATAAATCAGTCGTTTCTTTCAAGGTCTGTTCAAAAGAAAGGACCTAATTTAAAGCTAGAACCTAGATATTTGTAGGAAATACAGATGCACATGCTGTATACTTTGACTACAAAATTTGAAGGAGTAAATTGTATTCTGGGGGGGGGGGGTTCCATTTCACCTTCTAACCAGCACTTGAAATTAAGAATGAATATCACCGTGACACTGCTTCATACAGGCTTACACAGAAAACAGCATGGTGCCATCTGTTGGTGAATTCTTGAGCACTGCTAGTCTTGAGTACTTTAGACGCAAAGACTATTCATTCAATGATATGAAGTACTTACTACTTTTTAAGATCTTACACTGAATACTGTTAAGATAAATGAGACACACTGATCAATCTAGATTCAATGCAATTATTTTGTATTCTATTTCAAAGCTATAGACTTTTTTTTTTTTTTTTTTTTTTTTTAGACAGGGTCTCACAGCCTGAAACTCACAGCAATCCTCCTGCCTCTTCCTCCCATGAGTCACCATGCCTGGGTGTGAGTCACCACACCCGGCACAAATCTATAGACTTTTCTAAACTTTTCTTAAGTCACCATTCTATGTTAGGGAACTGCGCAGTCGATCATGTTAGTCCTTTCAGTAACCTTAAAAACAAATCTGATGTTCCTAGACCTCTTTAGTTCCCAATCATGTTTGTGGGCCAAACTAAACACAAGCAATACTTTAAAATTCATAGCATTCCTTACTTCTTCTGATTAAATAAAGTTAGCAGCATGCTAGCAGCTAGTAGATATTTGCAAAAACAATTTATTTGAGGCAAAAGCATAGTAAAGAATAAAAGTCTAGTAGCTCTTTTAGAAGTACTATTTCCCTTGAATAAAAAAATCCTTCTGCTGAACTTATATTTGCCCAAAACTCCATTACTATTGTCCCCTCAAAGCTATATTTTGTGTAAGAGTACTCAGAGCTGAAGTTCTAATCATCATCTAAATAAAATCCTTTGGCCTCCTCCATCTCCAACCCACATACATATGCAGTGAAGCCAACGAGGGCACCACGGACACCCATGTGGCAAAACCCCACCGCTGACACTTCCCTAGCCCTGGTCCCTCCAGTCTTCCAAGCTCGCTCTCCTTCCTCCTTGACATAGTTTTTTTGGTCTGATTTCCAGAACACCTCACTCTCCCCGGTATCCTCCCCCGGACTTACTTCTCTTGACTCCTCTTCACACTCTATACATCATGGATACACCAGGGTTCAACCTCAGTTGTTTCCTTTTTGTTACCCTTCACCTTTAGCCCAGCTGAGTGCTACCAAAGAGGGAGGTCCTGCAAGCTTTCTAGTAGACATATTTATAAAACAATCAAAAGCAGCAGGTGAATTTAATTGTAAAGCATTCATTAACCCAATATACCAAAAAGTATGATCATTTCAACATAGATCAATGTGAAAAACTATTGATCGCGTACTTTGCATTTTTGTACCAAGTCTCTGAGTCTCTGAGTTTTAGCGCTTACCCTACACCTCAATTTAGATTTGTCTTTTTGTGGAAAACTCTTGATCTCTTATATGGATTTTACAACAGTAAAGATTTTCTTCACAGAGAGATTTTCCAGACATACTTAAATGTCTTCCAACATTGAGTTGGCTGTCACTTTTCACATTCAGTTTAACTTAATTAAAACTAAATTAATTCAGGCCTGTATCCCTGAGAGGCACATTTCAGGTGCTCAGTAGTCACAAGTGGCCACTCACAGCTATGGAACAGCACAGCCCAGCTCTCTGTGACTATTTCCAGGGCTTACATCACATCTACCTGCTGATATTTCTCAAACTGCACCTCCAGCCTGAAACTGTTATCCAAATGGACTTCTTCTGTATGGTACCTAATTGACAGACCCTTATTTTATTTTTGGCATCCATTCTCCCGACACTTGCTTCTGAAAGAGGAAAACTACAAATCTTCTTTCCTTTCTTTCTCTCACATTCCACAACCAGTCCATCAACTCTGTTTTCAAATGATGTCCAGGGTCCAGCTGTTTTTCTCCCTGTCCATTTCCCCAGTGGGACCATCTCCTGGACTGAAACTGTGACTCAACCAGCGTCCCACCTTCCATAGTGCCCACCCCGTCTTCCACGTGTTACCATGATAGCTGCTTAAAACAAAAATCAAGTCATTTCTTTTCTATGCTGTACATCCATCATTATTATATCTGTTGTTGCTGTTGTTGTTGTTGTTGTTGTTGTTGTTGAGACAGGGTCTTTCAGCATAGTTTAATCTGGCCTTGAATTCCCTGTGTGACCCAGGCTGGCCTTGAACTCACAGCAGTCCTTCTGCCTCAGCCTCCTTACTTTGGATTACAGGTATGCACCACCACTAGGTTCTCTTTTTAAAACATCTTTATTGGTACATTATGAATACACATTATCTTGGCATTCAACACTGAGAGTTTGTACCAGAATATGACACGACTTCATTCTCATTTTTCCTCTCCCTCCCCCGCGCCCTGCAATCCCCGCCCCCTATATACATAATCTTGTTTCTTTTTTCTTTATTATTACCACATTCATTTTGCCCTCGTTATTTACCCCTACATTCTCTTCCCTTTTAAATATTTTCTATTTCACAATATCAACTGCACATACTACATTCCCTTTTAATGGAATGCTTAGTCCTAGTAGGATCTGTCTTTCTCTGTCTCTAGTCTTATCTCACGTCGTTCTGCTCCTTAGCAGTTCTTGTTCGGTCGCGTTGGCTTGCTGGACCGTGCCACACAGTTCCCAGGGAAGGGGTTCTCTCCCCTCAGCTGTGTGCATGGCTTGTTTGTTCCTTCACTCCAGGCTTTGCTCAGTATTGCCCAGCCATCCCGCTGGAAAAAGAGCCAAGCAGTTGCCCATCACTCATGTTGAAACAGGAGACTGGAGCAGGTGGGCATGACCCGTCAGCTGAAGAGACGAGTTATCCACCAGGCCAGCAGCTCCAGAGCCTGCTACGAACAAGCTGCGTCCTGTACCTGCGCCATCTTCTCATAGGAGAGCACGCTGAGTCTGACACCTGATGCCAATCTTTTGACACAAGGACAAGCTGGGCCATAGTGCCCAATGCACTTTCTAGCATGACGTTAAGTGGGACCATTTGCCAGTGGATCAGCCATCAAAGAAGACATCACAGGACGGCAGTGGCTCCTGCAGCATTTCCCTCGTTGCTGCAGGGAGCTGTCCTGCTGCAGGATGGAGCTTCTCTTCCTGTCAAAGCACCTTTTCATCTTGAGCATGTCTTTTGTGTCTCTTTTCCTTTGCTTTATTTTACTTCTGCTCCCCTTTAAGGTGTTAGTGTCGTGTTTTGCCACAATGATAAGACAGTGACTAAGTTACCTCCAAAGAGAAGAGTGGTTGAAGTCTTTATTTAGTGCATTGAAACTAATTTTAGATTTCTGACCTCCTCCAGAATAATGAGAGAATAAGTTTTTGTTGTTTTAGACACTAGTTTATAGTCACTTGTTATAGTATCGACAAGGAACTTAGTACAGGCAGGACTGGCTAAGTCCCTCAGAAGCACATCCTGAGAGAGAAACACGACTGGCAAACATCACAAGTGAAGAAATAATAGAGGGCATGGCTGTACATTCAGAGATCATTGAAAAGAACAGCTTACTAGTGATGCTATTATTTGTGGAACACAGAGGGAGATACCGTCTCCTAAACTGTGTCATCATTTCACAGGCTTGCTAAATGTTAACAAATTCAAGGAACTGAATTCAAAACTACTGGAAAGTTTGACATAATGTGCTGTCTTCTATTGCATTTCTATATTTACTTTCTGTGAAATATAAACTACTTAATCTAAATATGTAAAAAATAGCAAGTTTAAATCTCATGTATACATTTATTCTCGGCTAAAAGTCAATTTACATAAAACAAACATAAACAACATCTGTGTATATCTCTAGTAATATATTAAGTGATGATGATATTCCATTTAACCAAAAATGTACTTATGCATTCAAAATTGTCATTTACGTAGGATTTAGGGGGGTTACACATGTTTTTCCAAAGGAAATTACCCAAATGTGTTTTAAAATATGTAAACATGTCCTAAAATATCAGAGTGGTAATTATGAAATATCACACATGTTCAGTTATCCGTATTTATGTGTTGTACAGCTTTTTAAATGGCACAATTCTCTGAATACACTAACAAACACACACAGCCCTTGCACACATACACACAAAGAAGTCACACTTCAGATGTGAGTATAGTGTTTGTATAACTCCTTCTCTGGATGATTATGAGTTTGAGACTTTGGGCAACTTTTCCAGAAATGAAACATGCCTCTTCTGATGCTGTTGAAGTGGTAGTTTCTAGCACACACCTTCCAAACCCTAGGGACTAAACATCTTGCTCGTTCAGACTCCTGAGGTTTGTGTGCTGGATATGGAAGGGCTGGGCTTGAGGATACCACTCCTGCTATTCATTGAATAAAACCCTCAGTCACAGATGACATCAAGATTCAGGAGGGTTGGTCTTACTTACCCGCTCTACTCCTCTTACTTAAAATCTGTTTTCGTCTGTTCTTCTTTACCTTTCCTGAGTAAATGCTGCCTTAGTGACCTCACCTTCACTGGGACAAAAACACCTCCACACCCACAACTTAAAGGAAAAGCAGTTTATTGTGGTTCACAGTTTCAGGGTACAGCTGGTGGGCTTCAAAACAAAAATGGCACAGCAAAAGAGCATGGCAAAAGGACCCTGTTCCACCCGTGGCAGCCTGGAAGCAAAAAGTAAAAGGAGCCGCTGGGGAGGGAGGGAAATGTTGCTGGGTCACACATCGAATGACCTCCCACCTGCCACACCTCCTAGCAGCACAGGTAACGTCTGAACTCATCCATGGAGGAGCCCACTGGCGAGCACAGTGCATCACTCCCATGATCCAATCTCTTCCCACATGAGAAATAGGGAACATTTTATGTTTAGGCCGCAACAATCAGCAATACTCTTTCTTATCCAAAATTCTTCTTAGAAAAGGCAGAGTAATACATGAAACTTAGTTCAGTACATGCACTTTGAAGCCACATGGACCTGCATGCAGGTTCTGGCTTCTACACTTCAGGGCTGTGAGCTTCAGCAGGTCATGCACCCTCTAAGGGGTCTCAGCTTTTCATCTGTGCTGTGGAAAATCTCATAATAGTAACTCCAATTTGGGTGTTTTTTTGTTTTTTAGGCTTAACAAGTACTTCTAGCGTGAAAGAATAAAAGCAGAGCTGAACATTTCCCCTCCCTTCCTATGAGCTTTGTTTTTGATGTAGGACACTCCAGCAAACTCACGAATTTCATTAGGTACATATCGCATCTTTCCTCTGGTATGAGAAAATGAAGATGTAAATGAGTCCTAGAATTGTATGTTATATATTGTGAAATAGAAAATGCTCAATGTAAAATAAGGTGAAAGGGGACAATGTTGAGATTGTAACAAAAAAGTAAGGAAACAAATTTTATGTATATGGGGGGGTGGTAGGGTGGGTAGGGCTATGGGAAAAAAATGAGAATTAAGTTG